>JAECXD010001089.1:0-11809 GCA_018151445.1 Zaprionus inermis | reverse complement strand
CAGCATTCATTTTTTTTATTTTTTAAGTTTCAATAAGATCGGCCGATAAATAAGGAAGATATTCAAGAAATAGTATTGCCTTGTGGCCATGTGCCTGTGTCGGTTTTTCTAATGTTAGTACCCGAGTTCAACACCAGCAGCAGACAACTTTTTTTAATTATGTGGCAACTTTTTTTTTAAATTATGTGGCAACTTTTTTTTTAATTATGTGCACCGAAAATATTCATGGTGCAATTTTATCGGTTATTGCGAAAGAAGTGCAGTGGTCGAGTGGTGATGGTAGTTGACTGTTCAGCGAGACGTCCGGAGTTCAACTCCTGGGTGTGCCTGGGCGACTTAAATTTATTTTTTGTATCTTATATTTTTTTTTATTTTATAGTGTGTTGCAAAATTCAAAATAAATTTTTAGTATATTTAAAGCCACTTAAAATCGAAAGAGACATTGAGCAGCAACACAAAATACAAACGACAAATCTAATTAGATATGTTGAGATGTATTGTGAGGCAGCATATATGTATGTATGTATAGGCGTCTCTATCACACATGCATAATTTATAACTGCAGAGTAATAAAAGCAAAAGGGCAACATCCAATAAGAATCGAGTGGAACTTGCATAGGCAAAACAAATTAGAGACGGAAAGAAATAAAAAGCAAGAACGCATTGTTCACATTTGGCACGTGTTTTTCCGAAGAATTGTAGCGGGTATATCACAGTCGAGTCAGCTCGACTGTAGCCTCCCCCTTCCGACTTGTTAAGTACCCTGTCTGTCCCCTGAGGCTGGTCTTTGAAAATTTTCAGTTTCCTCCAAATTGTGAAGTGCCGGTTGCTCTGATGAAGCTTCTAGGTTGTTAAACCTACTTGTATTGGTTTGGCGTGAGAACTTATCAGATTGGCCGCCTCTATATTGGCGAGAAGTCGCCTCTGTTGGCTCTGGTTTAGGCGGCATAATGGCCCTAGAGAAATTATTTTGTCTACTGGTCTGGCTATTCGAACCATAACCTCTTCCATAACTGTTTCCAGTTGAATAGGGAAGAGCTCTATGCTGTCCTCTATTTTGCTGGTAGTTTTGGTCTAGGTTATTACGAAGGGGCTCCGGGTACCGACGCCTTTCTCGTAAATATTCATCCTTCTCTCGAATAGCTATGTCAAAGGCTTCGTCCAACGTTGTTGGTCTCAAGGCTTTGACTGTGTTCCGAGAGATGGATTTAGGCCTTTAATAAAGATCCTCAAACACAGGGAAACATAAAAATTCTTCTTTTCTGAAATTGCTGACATTGGTAGCTCCCTTGAATCTGCTAGGCATGACAATGCACGATTCAGGTCGAGAATGGTGTCGTACAGGTTTGATATAGAAAGTCTCCTAAAGGGAACCTCATGCAATTCCTCAATTATAGATAATTCGTCTCTATTATCAAGGAGTTTCCTGGTCAAATTTCTCTTAATGTCATCCCAATTCAATGGGGTATCTAACCTGTCCAGTAACTCGCTAGCCTTGCCTTCTATCTTGTTCCTTATTGCCCTTAGGAACATTCGTCCCCTTGGAGTTTCGTCTGTACCTTGAAACATTAATAAAATTTCCTCTACACTTTCTATAAATCTTTTAAGGGCATACGGGTTGCCATCATAAGTTGGAAGGTATTTAATAACGTCAGGGAGTCCTGCAGCCATTTCTGACGTGCTGGACGCCGACAGGTTAGGAGGAGAGGTGTTCATTATTGATGTTGTGGGTGGATCTACAGGGGCAGTTCCGATTGCGTTTGTCGTATTGAAAGGTTTTTTAGTTGTCTGTCTAGTAGTTCTTGTCAAAGTTGAGAATGCCGATTTCGATTGTCTTGACATTTAGTAACGACTTCCTCTTACTTTTAGGCTTTTACTCTAACTTCTTAACTTTTAGTGTTGTATGTATTGTGTGTGGGTACTTATAATTATCTTAATGATAGGTTACTTATAATTATCTTAATGGTAGAGTGTAGTGTAAGGAGTTTTATGTATGTTGTGTGTGTTCAGGTTCAATATCTGTAATTATAAAAAAAAATTAATGTGTTTGTTTTGGAAAGTATTTCAACCGATATTATAATGCAATAGCAGTGCTACTATACGCTTTATGTGTTGTTGTTCGTGTGTTTTTATTTTATATTATTTAAATTTTTACATTAATTCTTCCAGTGCATAACATAACAAACCTTCATGATGAGCGAACCTTACGCTGCGGCTAAAATAATAACACTATTGCAGGTGAAAAGTTTTATACTGAAAAAAAATTATTTTGTGTTCACTTTTTTCAGAGTTTGAATGCATAACAAATAAGTATCATGTGTAATCTCTTTCAGCAAACCGTTTTTCCTCTCTGAATCTAACGGTTCTTTTTTTTTGGGTACTTAGAGCAAAAAGCGCGCCAAATTAGGCGGTAACGATAATAGCACCATTCACGGGTTTACGTGAATAAAATTAATACAAGCGATTAATTTACCGAAATTTCACCCAAATCTTAAAAAGGGGATTCCCTTGAGAGTTGAGATTAAGTTTTTTCCAAAAGACAAAGACGTATTCTTGAGCTATGGGTCGCGGAAAACATTGCAGTGATGAAAAAGAAGACTGATCAAAAACATGATCTAAGAAGGCAAAACTTATGCTGAAATTAGGCGAATGGTCGGTTGTTCAAATAAAATGATCCGCAACGCAATATTGTATAAAGAAAAGGCTGAAACACGAGGAAGAAAGCCCGCAATGTCTCCAAAGGAGGTCAGGCGCTTGGTTCGCCAAAGAAAGAAGGAACCTTTTAAGCCAGCTACGGAGCTAAAAAAGGAGCTTAAGATAGCCGAAAGCGTAGAAACAGATCGCAAACGTTTAAGGCAAAATTAACTTAATGCCTGCAGTCCAAGGAAAGTTCTACTTTTGACAGCGAAGCATGGGGCAAAGCGCATACAGTTTGCCAAGTTGCACCAGGATTGGCCCGTAGAGAAATGGCGCAACATTTTGTGGTCAGACGAAAGCAAAATAGTTTTGTTTGGCGGAAAAGGATCTCGCTTATATGTTCGGCGTCCACAAAAAGCGGAATACAATCCTCAGTTTACTTGCAAGACGATAAAACACGAAGGGTCAAATATTATGGTTTGGGCTTGTTTTTCATACCATGGAGTAGGTCCGATACACTGGATTAAAACGATTATGGACCAACATATTTACACGCATATATTGAAAAATATCATGTTGCCATATGCCGAAGAAGAAATGCCTTTGATTTGGGTGTTCCAACAGGACAACGATCCAAAACACACCAGCAAGACTGCAACAAAATGGTTCGAGGATAATTCGATCCGCCTTTTGGAATGGCCTGCTCAGTCGCCGGATTTGAATCCAATTGAAAATCTTTGAGCTGATGCCAAGAAAAAGGTTTCTGAAGCCAAGCCCCGGAGTAACAAGGACCTTTGGTCCTTTGTAGAGGACGTGGAACAAAATTCCCAAAGAGAGGTGCCAAAACTTAGTGGACTCCATGCCGAGACGTTGTGCTGCTGTAATCGCCAATAAAGGCCACTCAACAAAATATTAAATTACTTTAAAATACGTTTCCTTAAATAAATAATATTTCCTGGATATTTATTTTGTTTTCTTATTTAGTTTTAAGCAAACTTCGTGTAATGGTGCTATTTTCGTTACCGTCTGAATTTGAAGGGATTCTTTGATTTTTGCAATTATTTAAAAAATACCGTTAAGACCGGCTAACTTTTTTCATTTATCAGTTGATAATCATTGTATCTTTTAAGTTTATTAAGTAAAAGAATCAAAAAGTGTCAGAAAAGTAGAATAAAGCTTTGACGAACACAAATTGTGGTCATAGTGTTATTATTTTAACCGCAACTGTACATATCAGCAATAAAACAATTTTATTATGTTTGACTCTGTGAAGGCAGTCAATCGCCACAGCGACTGAGAGATTACAACACAGTTATCAAACGGCCGATAGTCGTCTCGCACAACACCAGTGTGAATGTGTATGACTAAAGTGATCGCGTCGAACTTGACAGTACACCCCCTCTCTGATTCAGATAATCTAACAGCTATTCCTATTAAAGCTCCGTCGCGTATCAGTGACCTGTTCGAACATACTTGTTCGCGTCCAACTTAACGGAAGCTCTCCCAACTGCTTATACTCATCTACCTATACATGTTGTAAGCACTTGCTCTGTGATTTCGTCGCACAACAGCGACTTGTTCGGTTCCAACTTCAGAGAGCATTTGTACTTGACACACTCCGTCGCGTATCAGTGACCTGTTCGAACATACTTGTTCGCGTCCAACTTAACGGAAACTCTCCCAACTGCTTATATTCGTCTACCTATACATGTTGTAAGCACTTGCTCTGTGATTTCGTCGCACAACAGCGACTTGTTCGGTTCCAACTTCAAAAAGCATTTGTACTTGACACACACTACTACAACTTTCCACTATTATGTGCAGCCACGTAATTTGGCTCGTTCATGTATTGTATGTATGTGTATGTAATTTGGTTCTCTGCAGTGCTTCTTATTTAGAGCGGCATCTGCTAATATTATGTTTTCTGTGTAATTTTTTGTTTATCTTTCGTTAAATTTCACAGTGCTTCTTATTTAGAGCGGCATCTGTTATTATTATATGTGCAATATATGTATATATATATATATATATTTTTATTTTACAGTGCTTATTTAGAGCGGCATCTGTTAATATTATGTGTTTAATGTGTAAACATTTTTTTTTTTTTTTTTTCACAGCTGTGTAACACTTGCATTGCTTATTATATCGATCTCACCAGTTGAAATATATGAAAATCGTTAGGGACTTCGTAGGTTCGTCACTCCAGAAATATGCTGCTCAAGCTTCTGGTGTTCGGCTGCGCCAGTTAAAGGTGGACGATAATTTATATACTCGTTATAATGAATGATTTATTAAATATTAATTACAAACAGTCGTGAATTAATGCTCGAGTTATAAAAAAAAGGATCAGATTACTAAATGGTCCCGCTTTTATTTGGTGTGCTTCTGCGCATGTTCCAAATGCAACTAAAGTGCGTCGCAAAATCTTCCTCGTACTCCACGCCGAAAACTACGTTCGGCGTCGGCTACAACGCCTCGCTATAACGGTCCTTTCCAAACTACAAATGCAACTGACCAATCACATCATGCGTAAAGGCTGATGCAATATTACAATTGTTGTGAAATTCATTCCTAGAACTTTCGAGAGCATGTATGCTCAAAGTGTGCGTGTCAACATGTGCATAGGCTTATTTCACAATGTGTGTATATTCCCTATAACATGTGGACTGGTGAGTTGTTGTTGCTGTGGCCCTTGATGCCGTTGTCATTCAGCGGGATGGCGACGGTGCTTCACGCAGATCAAGTTTATTTTGGATTTTCGCCACGCCTCCATCCGCCCCCCACAAATCGAAAAAAGTCGATTGTAGCTGCAAATATAGCTGTACAGCAATCATTTTTTATACATGTGATAAAAAACCACCATGCGGGCTTTTTGTTGCGTAAGTTTCAATAAGATCGGCCGATAAATAAAAAAAAGGAAGATATTCAAGAAATAGTATTGCCCTGTGGCCATGTGCTTATGTCGGTTTTTCCTAATGTTAGTACCCGAGTTCAACTCCAGCAGCAGACAACTTTTTTTAATTATGTGGCAACTTTTTTTTTTATACCCGCTACTCGAAGAGTATAAGGGTATTATAACTTTGTGCCAACCGAAAATGTTTGTAACAGGCAGAAGGAGACATCTCCGACCCCATAAAGTATATATATTCTGAATCAGCATGAACAGCCGAGTCGATATAGCCATGTCCGTCTGTCCGTCTGTCCGTCTGTCTGTCTGTCCGTCCGTGTGAAAACCTAGATCTCAGCTATTATAAGAGCTAGAGCTACCAAATTTGGGAACAATATGTGTTAATTCTGCACGCAGATCAAGTTTATTTTGGATTTTCGCCACGCCTCCATCCGCCCCCACAAATCGAAAAAAAGTCGATTGTAGCTGCAAATATAGCTCTACAGCAATCATTTTGTATACATGTGATAAAAACCACCATGCGGGCTTGTTGCGTAAGTTTCAATAAGATCGGCCGATAAATAAGGAAGAAATTTAAGAAATAGTATTGCCCTGTGGCCATGTGCTTATGTCGGTTTTTCCTAATGTTAGTACCCGAGTTCAACTCCAGCAGCAGACAACTTTTTTTAATTATGTGGCAACTTTTTTTTTTATACCCGCTACTCGAAGAGTATAAGGGTATTATAACTTTGTGCCAACCGAAAATGTTTGTAACAGGCAGAAGGAGACATCTCCGACCCCATAAAGTATATACATTCTGAATCAGCATGAACAGCCGAGTCGATATAGCCATGTCCGTCTGTCCGTCTGTCTGTCTGTCCGTCCGTGTGAAAACCTAGATCTCAGCTATTATAAGAGCTAGAGCTACCAAATTTGGGGACAATATGTGTTAATTCTGCACGCAGATCAAGTTTATTTTGGATTTTCGCCACGCCTCCATCCGCCCCCACAAATCAAAAAAAAATCGATTGTAGCTGCAAATATAGCTCTACAGCAATCATTTTGTATACATGTGATAAAAACCACCATGCGGGCGTGTTGGCAAAGTTTCAATAAGATCGGCCGATAAATAAGGAAGATATTCAAGAAATAGTATTGCACTGTGGCCATGTGCTTATGTTGGTTTTTATACCCGCTACTCGAAGAGTATAAGGGTATTATAACTTTGTGCCAACCGAAAATGTTTGTAACAGGCAGAAGGAGACATCTCCGACCCCATATAAAGTATATATATTCTGATTCAGCATGAACAGCCGAGTCGATATAGCCATGTCCGTCTGTCCGTCTGTCTGTCTGTCCGTCCGTGTGAAAACCTAGATCTCAGCTATTATAAGAGCTAGAGCTACCAAATTTGGGGACATACCTGTGATAAAAACCACCATGCGGGCGTGTTGCAAAGTTTCAATAAGATCGGCCGATAAATAAGGAAGATATTCAAGAAATAGTATTGCACTGTGGCCATGTGCTTATGTCGGTTTTTCCTAATGTCAGAACCCCAGTTCAACTCCAGCAGCAGACAACTTTTTTTAATTCTGTGGCAACCTTTTTTATACCCGCTACTCGAAGAGTATAAGGGTATTATAACTTTGTGCCAACCGAAAATGTTTGTAACAGTTATTATAAGAGCTAGAGCTACCAAATTTGGGAACAATATGTGTTAATTCTGCACGCAGATCAAGTTTATTTTGGATTTTCGCCACGCCTCCATCCGCCCCCCACAAATCGAAAAAAAGTCGATTGTAGCTGCAAATATAGCTCTACAGCAATCATTCTGTATACATGTGATAAAAACCACCATGCGGGCGTGTTGGCAAAGTTTCAATAAGATCGGCCGATAAATAAGGAAGATATTCAAGAAATAGTATTGCACTGTGGCCATGTGCTTATGTCGGTTTTTCCTAATGTCAGAACCCCAGTTCAACTCCAGCAGCAGACAACTTTTTTTAATTCTGTGGCAACCTTTTTTTATACCCGCTACTCGAAGAGTATAAGGGTATTATAACTTTGTGCCAACCGAAAATGTTTGTAACAGGCAGAAGGAGACATCTCCGACCCCATAAAGTATATATATTCTGAATCAGCATGAACAGCCGAGTCGATATAGCCATGTCCGTCTGTCCGTCTGGCCCCTGCTCTGTCTGTCCGTCCGTGTGAAAACCTAGATCTCAGCTATTATAAGAGCTAGAGCTACCAAATTTGGGAACAATATGTGTTAATTCTGCACGCAGATCAAGTTTATTTTGGATTTTCGCCACGCCTCCATCCGCCCCCACAAATCAAAAAAAAGTCGATTGTAGCTGCAAATATAGCTCTACAGCAATCATTCTGTATACATGTGATAAAAACCACCATGCGGGCGTGTTGGCAAAGTTTCAATAAGATCGGCCGATAAATAAGGAAGATATTCAAGAAATAGTATTGCACTGTGGCCATGTGCTTATGTCGGTTTTTCCTAATGTCAGAACCCCAGTTCAACTCCAGCAGCAGACAACTTTTTTAATTCTGTGGCAACCTTTTTTATACCCGCTACTCGAAGAGTATAAGGGTATTATAACTTTGTGCCAACCGAAAATGTTTGTAACAGTTATTATAAGAGCTAGAGCTACCAAATTTGGGAACAATATGTGTTAATTCTGCACGCAGATCAAGTTTATTTTGGATTTTCGCCACGCCTCCATCCGCCCCCACAAATCGAAAAAAAGTCGATTGTAGCTGCAAATATAGCTCTACAGCAATCATTTTTTATACATGTGATAAAAACCACCATGCGGGCGTGTTGGCAAAGTTTCAATAAGATCGGCCGATAAATAAGGAAGATATTCAAGAAATAGTATTGCACTGTGGCCATGTGCTTATGTCGGTTTTTCCTAATGTCAGAACCCCAGTTCAACTCCAGCAGCAGACAACTTTTTTAATTCTGTGGCAACCTTTTTTATACCCGCTACTCGAAGAGTATAAGGGTATTATAACTTTGTGCCAACCGAAAATGTTTGTAACAGGCAGAAGGAGACATCTCCGACCCCATAAAGTATATATATTCTGAATCAGCATGAACAGCCGAGTCGATATAGCCATGTCCGTCTGTCCGTCTGGCCGTCTGTCCGCTGTCCGTCTGTCCGTCTGTCTGTCTGTCCGTCCGTGTGAAAACCTAGATCTCAGCTATTATAAGAGCTAGAGCTACCAAATTTGGGAACAATATGTGTTAATTCTGCACGCAGATCAAGTTTATTTTGGATTTTCGCCACGCCTCCATCCGCCCCCACAAATCGAAAAAAAGTCGATTGTAGCTGCAAATATAGCTCTACAGCAATCATTTTTTATACATGTGATAAAAACCACCATGCGGGCGTGTTGGCAAAGTTTCAATAAGATCGGCCGATAAATAAGGAAGATATTCAAGAAATAGTATTGCACTGTGGCCATGTGCTTATGTCGGTTTTTCGTAATGTCAGAACCCCAGTTCAACTCCAGCAGCAGACAACTTTTTTTAATTCTGTGGCAACCTTTTTTATACCCGCTACTCGAAGAGTATAAGGGTATTATAACTTTGTGCCAACCGAAAATGTTTGTAACAGTTATTATAAGAGCTAGAGCTACCAAATTTGGGAACAATATGTGTTAATTCTGCACGCAGATCAAGTTTATTTTGGATTTTCGCCACGCCTCCATCCGCCCCCACAAATCGAAAAAAGTCGATTGTAGCTGCAAATATAGCTCTACAGCAATCATTCTGTATACATGTGATAAAAACCACCATGCGGGCGTGTTGGCAAAGTTTCAATAAGATCGGCCGATAAATAAGGAAGATATTCAAGAAATAGTATTGCACTGTGGCCATGTGCTTATGTCGGTTTTTCCTAATGTCAGAACCCCAGTTCAACTCCAGCAGCAGACAACTTTTTTTAATTCTGTGGCAACCTTTTTTATACCCGCTACTCGAAGAGTATAAGGGTATTATAACTTTGTGCCAACCGAAAATGTTTGTAACAGTTATTATAAGAGCTAGAGCTACCAAATTTGGGAACAATATGTGTTAATTCTGCACGCAGATCAAGTTTATTTTGGATTTTCGCCACGCCTCCATCCGCCCCCACAAATCGAAAAAAAGTCGATTGTAGCTGCAAATATAGCTCTACATCAATCATTCTGTATACATGTGATAAAAACCACCATGCGGGCGTGTTGGCAAAGTTTCAATAAGATCGGCCGATAAATAAGGAAGATATTCAAGAAATAGTATTGCACTGTGGCCATGTGCTTATGTCGGTTTTTCCTAATGTCAGAACCCCAGTTCAACTCCAGCAGCAGACAACTTTTTTTTAATTCTGTGGCAACCTTTTTTATACCCGCTACTCGAAGAGTATAAGGGTATTATAACTTTGTGCCAACCGAAAATGTTTGTAACAGTTATTATAAGAGCTAGAGCTACCAAATTTGGGAACAATATGTGTTAATTCTGCACGCAGATCAAGTTTATTTTGGATTTTCGCCACGCCTCCATCCGCCCCCACAAATCGAAAAAAGTCGATTGTAGCTGCAAATATAGCTCTACATCAATCATTCTGTATACATGTGATAAAAACCACCATGCGGGCGTGTTGGCAAAGTTTCAATAAGATCGGCCGATAAATAAGGAAGATATTCAAGAAATAGTATTGCACTGTGGCCATGTGCTTATGTCGGTTTTTCCTAATGTCAGAACCCCAGTTCAACTCCAGCAGCAGACAACTTTTTTTAATTCTGAGGCAACCTTTTTTATACCCGCTACTCGAAGAGTATAAGGGTATTATAACTTTGTGCCAACCGAAAATGTTTGTAACAGTTATTATAAGAGCTAGAGCTACCAAATTTGGGAACAATATGTGTTAATTCTGCACGCAGATCAAGTTTATTTTGGATTTTCGCCACGCCTCCATCCGCCCCCCACAAATCGAAAAAAAGTCGATTGTAGCTGCAAATATAGCTCTACATCAATCATTCTGTATACATGTGATAAAAACCACCATGCGGGCGTGTTGGCAAAGTTTCAATAAGATCGGCCGATAAATAAGGAAGATATTCAAGAAATAGTATTGCACTGTGGCCATGTGCTTATGTCGGTTTTTCCTAATGTCAGAACCCCAGTTCAACTCCAGCAGCAGACAACTTTTTTTAATTCTGTGGCAACCTTTTTTATACCCGCTACTCGAAGAGTATAAGGGTATTATAACTTTGTGCCAACCGAAAATGTTTGTAACAGTTATTATAAGAGCTAGAGCTACCAAATTTGGGAACAATATGTGTTAATTCTGCACGCAGATCAAGTTTATTTTGGATTTTCGCCACGCCTCCATCCGCCCCCACAAATCGAAAAAAGTCGATTGTAGCTGCAAATATAGCTCTACATCAATCATTCTGTATACATGTGATAAAAACCACCATGCGGGCGTGTTGGCAAAGTTTCAATAAGATCGGCCGATAAATAAGGAAGATATTCAAGAAATAGTATTGCACTGTGGCCATGTGCTTATGTCGGTTTTTCCTAATGTCAGAACCCCAGTTCAACTCCAGCAGCAGACAACTTTTTTTTAATTCTGTGGCAACCTTTTTTATACCCGCTACTCGAAGAGTATAAGGGTATTATAACTTTGTGCCAACCGAAAATGTTTGTAACAGGCAGAAGGCATCTCCGACCCCATAAAGTATATATATTCTGAATCAGCATGAACAGCCGAGTCGATATAGCCATGTCCGTCTGTCCGTCTGGCCGTCTGTCCGTCTGTCCGTCTGTCTGTCTGTCCGTCCGTGTGAAAACCTAGATCTCAGCTATTATAAGAGCTAGAGCTACCAAATTTGGGAACAATATGTGTTAATTCTGCACGCAGATCAAGTTTATTTTGGATTTTCGCCACGCCTCCATCCGCCCCCACAAATCAAAAAAAGTCGATTGTAGCTGCAAATATAGCTCTACAGCAATCATTCTGTATACATGTGATAAAAACCACCATGCGGGCGTGTTGGCAAAGTTTCAATAAGATCGGCCGATAAATAAGGAAGATATTCAAGAAATAGTATTGCACTGTGGCCATGTGCTTATGTCGGTTTTTCCTAATGTCAGAACCCCAGTTCAACTCCAGCAGCAGACAACTTTTTTTAATTCTGTGGCAACCTTTTTTATACCCGCTACTCGAAGAGTATAAGGGTATTATAACTTTGTGCCAACCGAAAATGTTTGTAACAGTTATT
>JAECXD010001084.1:0-24618 GCA_018151445.1 Zaprionus inermis | reverse complement strand
TCGGTTGGCACAAAGTTATAATACCCTTATACTCTTCGAGTAGCGGGTATAAAAAGTTGTCTGCTGCTGGAGTTGAACTCGGGTTCTGACATTAGGAAAAACCGACATAAGCACATGGCCACAGTGCAATACTATTTCTTGAATATCTTCCTTATTTATCGGCCGATCTTATTGAAACTTTGCCAACACGCCCGCATGGTGGTTTTTATCACATGTATAAAAAATGATTGCTGTAGAGCTATATTTGCAGCTACAATCGACCTTTTTTTTCGATTTGTGGGGGGCGGATGGAGGCGTGGCGAAAATCAAAAAAAAATTTTTTTTTGTTTGTATTTATAAATATTTTTTCCCAAATTTTTGTGTTTTTGTTTTTTTAATATTTTGGATTTGGGGGTTTTCACAGGGACGGACAGACGGACAGACGGACATGGCTATATCGACTCGGCTGTTTATGCTGATTCAGAATATATATACTTTATGGGGTCGGAGATGTCTCCTTCTGCCTGTTACAAACATTTTCGGTTGGCACAAAGTTATAATACCCTTATACTCTTCGAGTAGCGGGTATAAAAAGTTGTCTGCTGCTGGAGTTGAACTCGGGTTCTGACATTAGGAAAAACCGACATAAGCACATGGCCACAGTGCAATACTATTTCTTGAATATCTTCCTTATTTATCGGCCGATCTTATTGAAACTTTGCCAACACGCCCGCATGGTGGTTTTTATCACATGTATAAAAAATGATTGCTGTAGAGCTATATTTGCAGCTACAATCGACCTTTTTTTCGATTTGTGGGGGCGGATGGAGGCGTGGCGAAAATCCAAAATAAACTTGATCTGCGTGCAGAATTAACACATATTGTCCCCAAATTTGGTAGCTCTAGCTCTTATAATAGCTGAGATCTAGGTGTTCACACGGACGGACAGACGGACAGACGGACATGGCTATATCGACTCGGCTGTTCATGCTGATTCAGAATATATATACTTTATGGGGTCGGAGATGTCTCCTTCTGCCTGTTACAAACATTTTCGGTTGGCACAAAGTTATAATACCCTTATACTCTTCGAGTAGCGGGTATAAAAAGTTGTCTGCTGCTGGAGTTGAACTCGGGTTCTGACATTAGGAAAAACCGACATAAGCACATGGCCACAGTGCAATACTATTTCTTGAATATCTTCCTTATTTATCGGCCGATCTTATTGAAACTTTGCCAACACGCCCGCATGGTGGTTTTTATCACATGTATAAAAAATGATTGCTGTAGAGCTATATTTGCAGCTACAATCGACCTTTTTTTCGATTTGTGGGGGCGGATGGAGGCGTGGCGAAAATCCAAAATAAACTTGATCTGCGTGCAGAATTAACACATATTGTCCCCAAATTTGGTAGCTCTAGCTCTTATAATAGCTGAGATCTAGGTGTTCACACGGACGGACAGACGGACAGACGGACATGGCTATATCGACTCGGCTGTTTATG
Source organism: Zaprionus inermis (assembly GCA_018151445.1). Lineage (NCBI taxonomy): Eukaryota > Metazoa > Arthropoda > Insecta > Diptera > Drosophilidae > Zaprionus > Zaprionus inermis. Next base: position 23,134 of record JAECXD010001084.1, on the reverse strand, counting down.
CTGATTCAGAATATATATACTTTATGGGGTCGGAGATGTCTCCTTCTGCCTGTTACAAACATTTTCGGTTGGCACAAAGTTATAATACCCTTATACTCTTCGAGTAGCGGGTATAAAAAGTTGTCTGCTGCTGGAGTTGAACTCGGGTTCTGACATTAGGAAAAACCGACATAAGCACATGGCCACAGTGCAATACTATTTCTTGAATATCTTCCTTATTTATCGGCCGATCTTATTGAAACTTTGCCAACACGCCCGCATGGTGGTTTTTATCACATGTATAAAAAATGATTGCTGTAGAGCTATATTTGCAGCTACAATCGACCTTTTTTTTCGATTTGTGGGGGCGGATGGAGGCGTGGCGAAAATCCAAAATAAACTTGATCTGCGTGCAGAATTAACACATATTGTCCCCAAATTTGGTAGCTCTAGCTCTTATAATAGCTGAGATCTAGGTGTTCACACGGACGGACAGACGGACAGACGGACATGGCTATATCGACTCGGCTGTTCATGCTGATTCAGAATATATATACTTTATGGGGTCGGAGATGTCTCCTTCTGCCTGTTACAAACATTTTCGGTTGGCACAAAGTTATAATACCCTTATACTCTTCGAGTAGCGGGTATAAAAAGTTGTCTGCTGCTGGAGTTGAACTCGGGTTCTGACATTAGGAAAAACCGACATAAGCACATGGCCACAGTGCAATACTATTTCTTGAATATCTTCCTTATTTATCGGCCGATCTTATTGAAACTTTGCCAACACGCCCGCATGGTGGTTTTTATCACATGTATAAAAAATGATTGCTGTAGAGCTATATTTGCAGCTACAATCGACCTTTTTTTCGATTTGTGGGGGCGGATGGAGGCGTGGCGAAAATCCAAAATAAACTTGATCTGCGTGCAGAATTAACACATATTGTCCCCAAATTTGGTAGCTCTAGCTCTTATAATAGCTGAGATCTAGGTGTTCACACGGACGGACAGACGGACAGACGGACATGGCTATATCGACTCGGCTGTTCATGCTGATTCAGAATATATATACTTTATGGGGTCGGAGATGTCTCCTTCTGCCTGTTACAAACATTTTCGGTTGGCACAAAGTTATAATACCCTTATACTCTTCGAGTAGCGGGTATAAAAAGTTGTCTGCTGCTGGAGTTGAACTCGGGTTCTGACATTAGGAAAAACCGACATAAGCACATGGCCACAGTGCAATACTATTTCTTGAATATCTTCCTTATTTATCGGCCGATCTTATTGAAACTTTGCCAACACGCCCGCATGGTGGTTTTTATCACATGTATAAAAAATGATTGCTGTAGAGCTATATTTGCAGCTACAATCGACTTTTTTTCGATTTGTGGGGGCGGATGGAGGCGTGGCGAAAATCCAAAATAAACTTGATCTGCGTGCAGAATTAACACATATTGTCCCCAAATTTGGTAGCTCTAGCTCTTATAATAGCTGAGATCTAGGTGTTCACACGGACGGACAGACGGACAGACGGACATGGCTATATCGACTCGGCTGTTCATGCTGATTCAGAATATATATACTTTATGGGGTCGGAGATGTCTCCTTCTGCCTGTTACAAACATTTTCGGTTGGCACAAAGTTATAATACCCTTATACTCTTCGAGTAGCGGGTATAAAAAGTTGTCTGCTGCTGGAGTTGAACTCGGGTTCTGACATTAGGAAAAACCGACATAAGCACATGGCCACAGTGCAATACTATTTCTTGAATATCTTCCTTATTTATCGGCCGATCTTATTGAAACTTTGCCAACACGCCCGCATGGTGGTTTTTATCACATGTATAAAAAATGATTGCTGTAGAGCTATATTTGCAGCTACAATCGACCTTTTTTTCGATTTGTGGGGGCGGATGGAGGCGTGGCGAAAATCCAAAATAAACTTGATCTGCGTGCAGAATTAACACATATTGTCCCCAAATTTGGTAGCTCTAGCTCTTATAATAGCTGAGATCTAGGTGTTCACACGGACGGACAGACGGACAGACGGACATGGCTATATCGACTCGGCTGTTCATGCTGATTCAGAATATATATACTTTATGGGGTCGGAGATGTCTCCTTCTGCCTGTTACAAACATTTTCGGTTGGCACAAAGTTATAATACCCTTATACTCTTCGAGTAGCGGGTATAAAAAGTTGTCTGCTGCTGGAGTTGAACTCGGGTTCTGACATTAGGAAAAACCGACATAAGCACATGGCCACAGTGCAATACTATTTCTTGAATATCTTCCTTATTTATCGGCCGATCTTATTGAAACTTTGCCAACACGCCCGCATGGTGGTTTTTATCACATGTATAAAAAATGATTGCTGTAGAGCTATATTTGCAGCTACAATCGACCTTTTTTCGATTTGTGGGGGCGGATGGAGGCGTGGCGAAAATCCAAAATAAACTTGATCTGCGTGCAGAATTAACACATATTGTCCCCAAATTTGGTAGCTCTAGCTCTTATAATAGCTGAGATCTAGGTGTTCACACGGACGGACAGACGGACAAATGGCTATATCGACTCGGCTGTTCATGCTGATTCAGAATATATATACTTTATGGGGTCGGAGATGTCTCCTTCTGCCTGTTACAAACATTTTCGGTTGGCACAAAGTTATAATACCCTTATACTCTTCGAGTAGCGGGTATAAAAAGTTGTCTGCTGCTGGAGTTGAACTCGGGTTCTGACATTAGGAAAAACCGACATAAGCACATGGCCACAGTGCAATACTATTTCTTGAATATCTTCCTTATTTATCGGCCGATCTTATTGAAACTTTGCCAACACGCCCGCATGGTGGTTTTTATCACATGTATAAAAAATGATTGCTGTAGAGCTATATTTGCAGCTACAATCGACCTTTTTTTCGATTTGTGGGGGCGGATGGAGGCGTGGCGAAAATCCAAAATAAACTTGATCTGCGTGCAGAATTAACACATATTGTCCCCAAATTTGGTAGCTCTAGCTCTTATAATAGCTGAGATCTAGGTGTTCACACGGACGGACAGACGGACAGACGGACATGGCTATATCGACTCGGCTGTTCATGCTGATTCAGAATATATATACTTTATGGGGTCGGAGATGTCTCCTTCTGCCTGTTACAAACATTTTCGGTTGGCACAAAGTTATAATACCCTTATACTCTTCGAGTAGCGGGTATAAAAAGTTGTCTGCTGCTGGAGTTGAACTCGGGTTCTGACATTAGGAAAAACCGACATAAGCACATGGCCACAGTGCAATACTATTTCTTGAATATCTTCCTTATTTATCGGCCGATCTTATTGAAACTTTGCCAACACGCCCGCATGGTGGTTTTTATCACATGTATAAAAAATGATTGCTGTAGAGCTATATTTGCAGCTACAATCGACCTTTTTTTCGATTTGTGGGGGCGGATGGAGGCGTGGCGAAAATCCAAAATAAACTTGATCTGCGTGCAGAATTAACACATATTGTCCCCAAATTTGGTAGCTCTAGCTCTTATAATAGCTGAGATCTAGGTGTTCACACGGACGGACAGACGGACAGACGGACATGGCTATATCGACTCGGCTGTTCATGCTGATTCAGAATATATATACTTTATGGGGTCGGAGATGTCTCCTTCTGCCTGTTACAAACATTTTCGGTTGGCACAAAGTTATAATACCCTTATACTCTTCGAGTAGCGGGTATAAAAAGTTGTCTGCTGCTGGAGTTGAACTCGGGTTCTGACATTAGGAAAAACCGACATAAGCACATGGCCACAGTGCAATACTATTTCTTGAATATCTTCCTTATTTATCGGCCGATCTTATTGAAACTTTGCCAACACGCCCGCATGGTGGTTTTTATCACATGTATAAAAAATGATTGCTGTAGAGCTATATTTGCAGCTACAATCGACCTTTTTTTCGATTTGTGGGGGCGGATGGAGGCGTGGCGAAAATCCAAAATAAACTTGATCTGCGTGCAGAATTAACACATATTGTCCCCAAATTTGGTAGCTCTAGCTCTTATAATAGCTGAGATCTAGGTGTTCACACGGACGGACAGACGGACAGACGGACATGGCTATATCGACTCGGCTGTTCATGCTGATTCAGAATATATATACTTTATGGGGTCGGAGATGTCTCCTTCTGCCTGTTACAAACATTTTCGGTTGGCACAAAGTTATAATACCCTTATACTCTTCGAGTAGCGGGTATAAAAAGTTGTCTGCTGCTGGAGTTGAACTCGGGTTCTGACATTAGGAAAAACCGACATAAGCACATGGCCACAGTGCAATACTATTTCTTGAATATCTTCCTTATTTATCGGCCGATCTTATTGAAACTTTGCCAACACGCCCGCATGGTGGTTTTTATCACATGTATAAAAAATGATTGCTGTAGAGCTATATTTGCAGCTACAATCGACCTTTTTTTCGATTTGTGGGGGCGGATGGAGGCGTGGCGAAAATCCAAAATAAACTTGATCTGCGTGCAGAATTAACACATATTGTCCCCAAATTTGGTAGCTCTAGCTCTTATAATAGCTGAGATCTAGGTGTTCACACGGACGGACAGACGGACAGACGGACATGGCTATATCGACTCGGCTGTTCATGCTGATTCAGAATATATATACTTTATGGGGTCGGAGATGTCTCCTTCTGCCTGTTACAAACATTTTCGGTTGGCACAAAGTTATAATACCCTTATACTCTTCGAGTAGCGGGTATAAAAAGTTGTCTGCTGCTGGAGTTGAACTCGGGTTCTGACATTAGGAAAAACCGACATAAGCACATGGCCACAGTGCAATACTATTTCTTGAATATCTTCCTTATTTATCGGCCGATCTTATTGAAACTTTGCCAACACGCCCGCATGGTGGTTTTTATCACATGTATAAAAAATGATTGCTGTAGAGCTATATTTGCAGCTACAATCGACCTTTTTTTCGATTTGTGGGGGCGGATGGAGGCGTGGCGAAAATCCAAAATAAACTTGATCTGCGTGCAGAATTAACACATATTGTCCCCAAATTTGGTAGCTCTAGCTCTTATAATAGCTGAGATCTAGGTGTTCACACGGACGGACAGACGGACAGACGGACATGGCTATATCGACTCGGCTGTTCATGCTGATTCAGAATATATATACTTTATGGGGTCGGAGATGTCTCCTTCTGCCTGTTACAAACATTTTCGGTTGGCACAAAGTTATAATACCCTTATACTCTTCGAGTAGCGGGTATAAAAAGTTGTCTGCTGCTGGAGTTGAACTCGGGTTCTGACATTAGGAAAAACCGACATAAGCACATGGCCACAGTGCAATACTATTTCTTGAATATCTTCCTTATTTATCGGCCGATCTTATTGAAACTTTGCCAACACGCCCGCATGGTGGTTTTTATCACATGTATAAAAAATGATTGCTGTAGAGCTATATTTGCAGCTACAATCGACCTTTTTTTCGATTTGTGGGGGCGGATGGAGGCGTGGCGAAAATCCAAAATAAACTTGATCTGCGTGCAGAATTAACACATATTGTCCCCAAATTTGGTAGCTCTAGCTCTTATAATAGCTGAGATCTAGGTGTTCACACGGACGGACAGACGGACAGACGGACATGGCTATATCGACTCGGCTGTTCATGCTGATTCAGAATATATATACTTTATGGGGTCGGAGATGTCTCCTTCTGCCTGTTACAAACATTTTCGGTTGGCACAAAGTTATAATACCCTTATACTCTTCGAGTAGCGGGTATAAAAAGTTGTCTGCTGCTGGAGTTGAACTCGGGTTCTGACATTAGGAAAAACCGACATAAGCACATGGCCACAGTGCAATACTATTTCTTGAATATCTTCCTTATTTATCGGCCGATCTTATTGAAACTTTGCCAACACGCCCGCATGGTGGTTTTTATCACATGTATAAAAAATGATTGCTGTAGAGCTATATTTGCAGCTACAATCGACCTTTTTTTCGATTTGTGGGGGCGGATGGAGGCGTGGCGAAAATCCAAAATAAACTTGATCTGCGTGCAGAATTAACACATATTGTCCCCAAATTTGGTAGCTCTAGCTCTTATAATAGCTGAGATCTAGGTGTTCACACGGACGGACAGACGGACAGACGGACATGGCTATATCGACTCGGCTGTTCATGCTGATTCAGAATATATATACTTTATGGGGTCGGAGATGTCTCCTTCTGCCTGTTACAAACATTTTCGGTTGGCACAAAGTTATAATACCCTTATACTCTTCGAGTAGCGGGTATAAAAAGTTGTCTGCTGCTGGAGTTGAACTCGGGTTCTGACATTAGGAAAAACCGACATAAGCACATGGCCACAGTGCAATACTATTTCTTGAATATCTTCCTTATTTATCGGCCGATCTTATTGAAACTTTGCCAACACGCCCGCATGGTGGTTTTTATCACATGTATAAAAAATGATTGCTGTAGAGCTATATTTGCAGCTACAATCGACCTTTTTTTTTCGATTTGTGGGGGCGGATGGAGGCGTGGCGAAAATCCAAAATAAACTTGATCTGCGTGCAGAATTAACACATATTGTCCCCAAATTTGGTAGCTCTAGCTCTTATAATAGCTGAGATCTAGGTGTTCACACGGACGGACAGACGGACAGACGGACATGGCTATATCGACTCGGCTGTTCATGCTGATTCAGAATATATATACTTTATGGGGTCGGAGATGTCTCCTTCTGCCTGTTACAAACATTTTCGGTTGGCACAAAGTTATAATACCCTTATACTCTTCGAGTAGCGGGTATAAAAAGTTGTCTGCTGCTGGAGTTGAACTCGGGTTCTGACATTAGGAAAAACCGACATAAGCACATGGCCACAGTGCAATACTATTTCTTGAATATCTTCCTTATTTATCGGCCGATCTTATTGAAACTTTGCCAACACGCCCGCATGGTGGTTTTTATCACATGTATAAAAAATGATTGCTGTAGAGCTATATTTGCAGCTACAATCGACCTTTTTTTCGATTTGTGGGGGCGGATGGAGGCGTGGCGAAAATCCAAAATAAACTTGATCTGCGTGCAGAATTAACACATATTGTCCCCAAATTTGGTAGCTCTAGCTCTTATAATAGCTGAGATCTAGGTGTTCACACGGACGGACAGACGGACAGACGGACATGGCTATATCGACTCGGCTGTTCATGCTGATTCAGAATATATATACTTTATGGGGTCGGAGATGTCTCCTTCTGCCTGTTACAAACATTTTCGGTTGGCACAAAGTTATAATACCCTTATACTCTTCGAGTAGCGGGTATAAAAAGTTGTCTGCTGCTGGAGTTGAACTCGGGTTCTGACATTAGGAAAAACCGACATAAGCACATGGCCACAGTGCAATACTATTTCTTGAATATCTTCCTTATTTATCGGCCGATCTTATTGAAACTTTGCCAACACGCCCGCATGGTGGTTTTTATCACATGTATAAAAAATGATTGCTGTAGAGCTATATTTGCAGCTACAATCGACTTTTTTTCGATTTGTGGGGGCGGATGGAGGCGTGGCGAAAATCCAAAATAAACTTGATCTGCGTGCAGAATTAACACATATTGTCCCCAAATTTGGTAGCTCTAGCTCTTATAATAGCTGAGATCTAGGTGTTCACACGGACGGACAGACGGACAGACGGACATGGCTATATCGACTCGGCTGTTCATGCTGATTCAGAATATATATACTTTATGGGGGTCGGAGATGTCTCCTTCTGCCTGTTACAAACATTTTCGGTTGGCACAAAGTTATAATACCCTTATACTCTTCGAGTAGCGGGTATAAAAAGTTGTCTGCTGCTGGAGTTGAACTCGGGTTCTGACATTAGGAAAAACCGACATAAGCACATGGCCACAGTGCAATACTATTTCTTGAATATCTTCCTTATTTATCGGCCGATCTTATTGAAACTTTGCCAACACGCCCGCATGGTGGTTTTTATCACATGTATAAAAAATGATTTTTCCTTTTTTTCGATTTGTGGGGGCGGATGGAGGCGTGGCGAAAATCCAAAATAAACTTGATCTGCGTGCAGAATTAACACATATTGTCCCCAAATTTGGTAGCTCTAGCTCTTATAATAGCTGAGATCTAGGTGTTCACACGGACGGACAGACGGACAGACGGACATGGCTATATCGACTCGGCTGTTCATGCTGATTCAGAATATATATACTTTATGGGGTCGGAGATGTCTCCTTCTGCCTGTTACAAACATTTTCGGTTGGCACAAAGTTATAATACCCTTATACTCTTCGAGTAGCGGGTATAAAAAGTTGTCTGCTGCTGGAGTTGAACTCGGGTTCTGACATTAGGAAAAACCGACATAAGCACATGGCCACAGTGCAATACTATTTCTTGAATATCTTCCTTATTTATCGGCCGATCTTATTGAAACTTTGCCAACACGCCCGCATGGTGGTTTTTATCACATGTATAAAAAATGATTGCTGTAGAGCTATATTTGCAGCTACAATCGACCTTTTTTTCGATTTGTGGGGGCGGATGGAGGCGTGGCGAAAATCCAAAATAAACTTGATCTGCGTGCAGAATTAACACATATTGTCCCCAAATTTGGTAGCTCTAGCTCTTATAATAGCTGAGATCTAGGTGTTCACACGGACGGACAGACGGACAGACGGACATGGCTATATCGACTCGGCTGTTTATGCTGATTCAGAATATATATACTTTATGGGGTCGGAGATGTCTCCTTCTGCCTGTTACAAACATTTTCGGTTGGCACAAAGTTATAATACCCTTATACTCTTCGAGTAGCGGGTATAAAAAGTTGTCTGCTGCTGGAGTTGAACTCGGGTTCTGACATTAGGAAAAACCGACATAAGCACATGGCCACAGTGCAATACTATTTCTTGAATATCTTCCTTATTTATCGGCCGATCTTATTGAAACTTTGCCAACACGCCCGCATGGTGGTTTTTATCACATGTATAAAAAATGATTGCTGTAGAGCTATATTTGCAGCTACAATCGACTTTTTTTCGATTTGTGGGGGCGGATGGAGGCGTGGCGAAAATCCAAAATAAACTTGATCTGCGTGCAGAATTAACACATATTGTCCCCAAATTTGGTAGCTCTAGCTCTTATAATAGCTGAGATCTAGGTGTTCACACGGACGGACAGACGGACAGACGGACATGGCTATATCGACTCGGCTGTTCATGCTGATTCAGAATATATATACTTTATGGGGTCGGAGATGTCTCCTTCTGCCTGTTACAAACATTTTCGGTTGGCACAAAGTTATAATACCCTTATACTCTTCGAGTAGCGGGTATAAAAAGTTGTCTGCTGCTGGAGTTGAACTCGGGTTCTGACATTAGGAAAAACCGACATAAGCACATGGCCACAGTGCAATACTATTTCTTGAATATCTTCCTTATTTATCGGCCGATCTTATTGAAACTTTGCCAACACGCCCGCATGGTGGTTTTTATCACATGTATAAAAAATGATTGCTGTAGAGCTATATTTGCAGCTACAATCGACCTTTTTTTCGATTTGTGGGGGCGGATGGAGGCGTGGCGAAAATCCAAAATAAACTTGATCTGCGTGCAGAATTAACACATATTGTCCCCAAATTTGGTAGCTCTAGCTCTTATAATAGCTGAGATCTAGGTGTTCACACGGACGGACAGACGGACAGACGGACATGGCTATATCGACTCGGCTGTTTATGCTGATTCAGAATATATATACTTTATGGGGTCGGAGATGTCTCCTTCTGCCTGTTACAAACATTTTCGGTTGGCACAAAGTTATAATACCCTTATACTCTTCGAGTAGCGGGTATAAAAAGTTGTCTGCTGCTGGAGTTGAACTCGGGTTCTGACATTAGGAAAAACCGACATAAGCACATGGCCACAGTGCAATACTATTTCTTGAATATCTTCCTTATTTATCGGCCGATCTTATTGAAACTTTGCCAACACGCCCGCATGGTGGTTTTTATCACATGTATAAAAAATGATTGCTGTAGAGCTATATTTGCAGCTACAATCGACCTTTTTTTCGATTTGTGGGGGCGGATGGAGGCGTGGCGAAAATCCAAAATAAACTTGATCTGCGTGCAGAATTAACACATATTGTCCCCAAATTTGGTAGCTCTAGCTCTTATAATAGCTGAGATCTAGGTGTTCACACGGACGGACAGACGGACAGACGGACATGGCTATATCGACTCGGCTGTTTATGCTGATTCAGAATATATATACTTTATGGGGTCGGAGATGTCTCCTTCTGCCTGTTACAAACATTTTCGGTTGGCACAAAGTTATAATACCCTTATACTCTTCGAGTAGCGGGTATAAAAAGTTGTCTGCTGCTGGAGTTGAACTCGGGTTCTGACATTAGGAAAAACCGACATAAGCACATGGCCACAGTGCAATACTATTTCTTGAATATCTTCCTTATTTATCGGCCGATCTTATTGAAACTTTGCCAACACGCCCGCATGGTGGTTTTTATCACATGTATAAAAAATGATTGCTGTAGAGCTATATTTGCAGCTACAATCGACTTTTTTTCGATTTGTGGGGGCGGATGGAGGCGTGGCGAAAATCCAAAATAAACTTGATCTGCGTGCAGAATTAACACATATTGTCCCCAAATTTGGTAGCTCTAGCTCTTATAATAGCTGAGATCTAGGTGTTCACACGGACGGACAGACGGACAGACGGACATGGCTATATCGACTCGGCTGTTCATGCTGATTCAGAATATATATACTTTATGGGGTCGGAGATGTCTCCTTCTGCCTGTTACAAACATTTTCGGTTGGCACAAAGTTATAATACCCTTATACTCTTCGAGTAGCGGGTATAAAAAGTTGTCTGCTGCTGGAGTTGAACTCGGGTTCTGACATTAGGAAAAACCGACATAAGCACATGGCCACAGTGCAATACTATTTCTTGAATATCTTCCTTATTTATCGGCCGATCTTATTGAAACTTTGCCAACACGCCCGCATGGTGGTTTTTATCACATGTATAAAAAATGATTGCTGTAGAGCTATATTTGCAGCTACAATCGACCTTTTTTTCGATTTGTGGGGGCGGATGGAGGCGTGGCGAAAATCCAAAATAAACTTGATCTGCGTGCAGAATTAACACATATTGTCCCCAAATTTGGTAGCTCTAGCTCTTATAATAGCTGAGATCTAGGTGTTCACACGGACGGACAGACGGACAGACGGACATGGCTATATCGACTCGGCTGTTTATGCTGATTCAGAATATATATACTTTATGGGGTCGGAGATGTCTCCTTCTGCCTGTTACAAACATTTTCGGTTGGCACAAAGTTATAATACCCTTATACTCTTCGAGTAGCGGGTATAAAAAGTTGTCTGCTGCTGGAGTTGAACTCGGGTTCTGACATTAGGAAAAACCGACATAAGCACATGGCCACAGTGCAATACTATTTCTTGAATATCTTCCTTATTTATCGGCCGATCTTATTGAAACTTTGCCAACACGCCCGCATGGTGGTTTTTATCACATGTATAAAAAATGATTGCTGTAGAGCTATATTTGCAGCTACAATCGACTTTTTTTCGATTTGTGGGGGCGGATGGAGGCGTGGCGAAAATCCAAAATAAACTTGATCTGCGTGCAGAATTAACACATATTGTCCCCAAATTTGGTAGCTCTAGCTCTTATAATAGCTGAGATCTAGGTGTTCACACGGACGGACAGACGGACAGACGGACATGGCTATATCGACTCGGCTGTTCATGCTGATTCAGAATATATATACTTTATGGGGTCGGAGATGTCTCCTTCTGCCTGTTACAAACATTTTCGGTTGGCACAAAGTTATAATACCCTTATACTCTTCGAGTAGCGGGTATAAAAAGTTGTCTGCTGCTGGAGTTGAACTCGGGTTCTGACATTAGGAAAAACCGACATAAGCACATGGCCACAGTGCAATACTATTTCTTGAATATCTTCCTTATTTATCGGCCGATCTTATTGAAACTTTGCCAACACGCCCGCATGGTGGTTTTTATCACATGTATAAAAAATGATTGCTGTAGAGCTATATTTGCAGCTACAATCGACCTTTTTTTCGATTTGTGGGGGCGGATGGAGGCGTGGCGAAAATCCAAAATAAACTTGATCTGCGTGCAGAATTAACACATATTGTCCCCAAATTTGGTAGCTCTAGCTCTTATAATAGCTGAGATCTAGGTGTTCACACGGACGGACAGACGGACAGACGGACATGGCTATATCGACTCGGCTGTTTATGCTGATTCAGAATATATATACTTTTATGGGGTCGGAGATGTCTCCTTCTGCCTGTTACAAACATTTTCGGTTGGCACAAAGTTATAATACCCTTATACTCTTCGAGTAGCGGGTATAAAAAGTTGTCTGCTGCTGGAGTTGAACTCGGGTTCTGACATTAGGAAAAACCGACATAAGCACATGGCCACAGTGCAATACTATTTCTTGAATATCTTCCTTATTTATCGGCCGATCTTATTGAAACTTTGCCAACACGCCCGCATGGTGGTTTTTATCACATGTATAAAAAATGATTGCTGTAGAGCTATATTTGCAGCTACAATCGACCTTTTTTTCGATTTGTGGGGGCGGATGGAGGCGTGGCGAAAATCCAAAATAAACTTGATCTGCGTGCAGAATTAACACATATTGTCCCCAAATTTGGTAGCTCTAGCTCTTATAATAGCTGAGATCTAGGTGTTCACACGGACGGACAGACGGACATGGCTATATCGACTCGGCTGTTCATGCTGATTCAGAATATATATACTTTATGGGGTCGGAGATGTCTCCTTCTGCCTGTTACAAACATTTTCGGTTGGCACAAAGTTATAATACCCTTATACTCTTCGAGTAGCGGGTATAAAAAGTTGTCTGCTGCTGGAGTTGAACTCGGGTTCTGACATTAGGAAAAACCGACATAAGCACATGGCCACAGTGCAATACTATTTCTTGAATATCTTCCTTATTTATCGGCCGATCTTATTGAAACTTTGCCAACACGCCCGCATGGTGGTTTTTATCACATGTATAAAAAATGATTGCTGTAGAGCTATATTTGCAGCTACAATCGACCTTTTTTTCGATTTGTGGGGGCGGATGGAGGCGTGGCGAAAATCCAAAATAAACTTGATCTGCGTGCAGAATTAACACATATTGTCCCCAAATTTGGTAGCTCTAGCTCTTATAATAGCTGAGATCTAGGTGTTCACACGGACGGACAGACGGACATGGCTATATCGACTCGGCTGTTTATGCTGATTCAGAATATATATACTTTATGGGGTCGGAGATGTCTCCTTCTGCCTGTTACAAACATTTTCGGTTGGCACAAAGTTATAATACCCTTATACTCTTCGAGTAGCGGGTATAAAAAGTTGTCTGCTGCTGGAGTTGAACTCGGGTTCTGACATTAGGAAAAACCGACATAAGCACATGGCCACAGTGCAATACTATTTCTTGAATATCTTCCTTATTTATCGGCCGATCTTATTGAAACTTTGCCAACACGCCCGCATGGTGGTTTTTATCACATGTATAAAAAATGATTGCTGTAGAGCTATATTTGCAGCTACAATCGACCTTTTTTTCGATTTGTGGGGGCGGATGGAGGCGTGGCGAAAATCCAAAATAAACTTGATCTGCGTGCAGAATTAACACATATTGTCCCCAAATTTGGTAGCTCTAGCTCTTATAATAGCTGAGATCTAGGTGTTCACACGGACGGACAGACGGACAGACGGACATGGCTATATCGACTCGGCTGTTCATGCTGATTCAGAATATATATACTTTATGGGGTCGGAGATGTCTCCTTCTGCCTGTTACAAACATTTTCGGTTGGCACAAAGTTATAATACCCTTATACTCTTCGAGTAGCGGGTATAAAAAGTTGTCTGCTGCTGGAGTTGAACTCGGGTTCTGACATTAGGAAAAACCGACATAAGCACATGGCCACAGTGCAATACTATTTCTTGAATATCTTCCTTATTTATCGGCCGATCTTATTGAAACTTTGCCAACACGCCCGCATGGTGGTTTTTATCACATGTATAAAAAATGATTGCTGTAGAGCTATATTTGCAGCTACAATCGACCTTTTTTTCGATTTGTGGGGGCGGATGGAGGCGTGGCGAAAATCCAAAATAAACTTGATCTGCGTGCAGAATTAACACATATTGTCCCCAAATTTGGTAGCTCTAGCTCTTATAATAGCTGAGATCTAGGTGTTCACACGGACGGACAGACGGACAGACGGACATGGCTATATCGACTCGGCTGTTCATGCTGATTCAGAATATATATACTTTATGGGGTCGGAGATGTCTCCTTCTGCCTGTTACAAACATTTTCGGTTGGCACAAAGTTATAATACCCTTATACTCTTCGAGTAGCGGGTATAAAAAGTTGTCTGCTGCTGGAGTTGAACTCGGGTTCTGACATTAGGAAAAACCGACATAAGCACATGGCCACAGTGCAATACTATTTCTTGAATATCTTCCTTATTTATCGGCCGATCTTATTGAAACTTTGCCAACACGCCCGCATGGTGGTTTTTATCACATGTATAAAAAATGATTGCTGTAGAGCTATATTTGCAGCTACAATCGACCTTTTTTTCGATTTGTGGGGGCGGATGGAGGCGTGGCGAAAATCCAAAATAAACTTGATCTGCGTGCAGAATTAACACATATTGTCCCCAAATTTGGTAGCTCTAGCTCTTATAATAGCTGAGATCTAGGTGTTCACACGGACGGACAGACGGACAGACGGACATGGCTATATCGACTCGGCTGTTCATGCTGATTCAGAATATATATACTTTATGGGGTCGGAGATGTCTCCTTCTGCCTGTTACAAACATTTTCGGTTGGCACAAAGTTATAATACCCTTATACTCTTCGAGTAGCGGGTATAAAAAGTTGTCTGCTGCTGGAGTTGAACTCGGGTTCTGACATTAGGAAAAACCGACATAAGCACATGGCCACAGTGCAATACTATTTCTTGAATATCTTCCTTATTTATCGGCCGATCTTATTGAAACTTTGCCAACACGCCCGCATGGTGGTTTTTATCACATGTATAAAAAATGATTGCTGTAGAGCTATATTTGCAGCTACAATCGACCTTTTTTTCGATTTGTGGGGGCGGATGGAGGCGTGGCGAAAATCCAAAATAAACTTGATCTGCGTGCAGAATTAACACATATTGTCCCCAAATTTGGTAGCTCTAGCTCTTATAATAGCTGAGATCTAGGTGTTCACACGGACGGACAGACGGACAGACGGACATGGCTATATCGACTCGGCTGTTTATGCTGATTCAGAATATATATACTTTATGGGGTCGGAGATGTCTCCTTCTGCCTGTTACAAACATTTTCGGTTGGCACAAAGTTATAATACCCTTATACTCTTCGAGTAGCGGGTATAAAAAGTTGTCTGCTGCTGGAGTTGAACTCGGGTTCTGACATTAGGAAAAACCGACATAAGCACATGGCCACAGTGCAATACTATTTCTTGAATATCTTCCTTATTTATCGGCCGATCTTATTGAAACTTTGCCAACACGCCCGCATGGTGGTTTTTATCACATGTATAAAAAATGATTGCTGTAGAGCTATATTTGCAGCTACAATCGACCTTTTTTTCGATTTGTGGGGGCGGATGGAGGCGTGGCGAAAATCCAAAATAAACTTGATCTGCGTGCAGAATTAACACATATTGTCCCCAAATTTGGTAGCTCTAGCTCTTATAATAGCTGAGATCTAGGTGTTCACACGGACGGACAGACGGACAGACGGACATGGCTATATCGACTCGGCTGTTTATGCTGATTCAGAATATATATACTTTATGGGGTCGGAGATGTCTCCTTCTGCCTGTTACAAACATTTTCGGTTGGCACAAAGTTATAATACCCTTATACTCTTCGAGTAGCGGGTATAAAAAGTTGTCTGCTGCTGGAGTTGAACTCGGGTTCTGACATTAGGAAAAACCGACATAAGCACATGGCCACAGTGCAATACTATTTCTTGAATATCTTCCTTATTTATCGGCCGATCTTATTGAAACTTTGCCAACACGCCCGCATGGTGGTTTTTATCACATGTATAAAAAATGATTGCTGTAGAGCTATATTTGCAGCTACAATCGACCTTTTTTTTTCGATTTGTGGGGGCGGATGGAGGCGTGGCGAAAATCCAAAATAAACTTGATCTGCGTGCAGAATTAACACATATTGTCCCCAAATTTGGTAGCTCTAGCTCTTATAATAGCTGAGATCTAGGTGTTCACACGGACGGACAGACGGACAGACGGACATGGCTATATCGACTCGGCTGTTTATGCTGATTCAGAATATATATACTTTATGGGGTCGGAGATGTCTCCTTCTGCCTGTTACAAACATTTTCGGTTGGCACAAAGTTATAATACCCTTATACTCTTCGAGTAGCGGGTATAAAAAGTTGTCTGCTGCTGGAGTTGAACTCGGGTTCTGACATTAGGAAAAACCGACATAAGCACATGGCCACAGTGCAATACTATTTCTTGAATATCTTCCTTATTTATCGGCCGATCTTATTGAAACTTTGCCAACACGCCCGCATGGTGGTTTTTATCACATGTATAAAAAATGATTGCTGTAGAGCTATATTTGCAGCTACAATCGACCTTTTTTTCGATTTGTGGGGGCGGATGGAGGCGTGGCGAAAATCCAAAATAAACTTGATCTGCGTGCAGAATTAACACATATTGTCCCCAAATTTGGTAGCTCTAGCTCTTATAATAGCTGAGATCTAGGTGTTCACACGGACGGACAGACGGACAGACGGACATGGCTATATCGACTCGGCTGTTTATGCTGATTCAGAATATATATACTTTATGGGGTCGGAGATGTCTCCTTCTGCCTGTTACAAACATTTTCGGTTGGCACAAAGTTATAATACCCTTATACTCTTCGAGTAGCGGGTATAAAAAGTTGTCTGCTGCTGGAGTTGAACTCGGGTTCTGACATTAGGAAAAACCGACATAAGCACATGGCCACAGTGCAATACTATTTCTTGAATATCTTCCTTATTTATCGGCCGATCTTATTGAAACTTTGCCAACACGCCCGCATGGTGGTTTTTATCACATGTATAAAAAATGATTGCTGTAGAGCTATATTTGCAGCTACAATCGACCTTTTTTTCGATTTGTGGGGGCGGATGGAGGCGTGGCGAAAATCCAAAATAAACTTGATCTGCGTGCAGAATTAACACATATTGTCCCCAAATTTGGTAGCTCTAGCTCTTATAATAGCTGAGATCTAGGTGTTCACACGGACGGACAGACGGACAGACGGACATGGCTATATCGACTCGGCTGTTTATGCTGATTCAGAATATATATACTTTATGGGGTCGGAGATGTCTCCTTCTGCCTGTTACAAACATTTTCGGTTGGCACAAAGTTATAATACCCTTATACTCTTCGAGTAGCGGGTATAAAAAGTTGTCTGCTGCTGGAGTTGAACTCGGGTTCTGACATTAGGAAAAACCGACATAAGCACATGGCCACAGTGCAATACTATTTCTTGAATATCTTCCTTATTTATCGGCCGATCTTATTGAAACTTTGCCAACACGCCCGCATGGTGGTTTTTATCACATGTATAAAAAATGATTGCTGTAGAGCTATATTTGCAGCTACAATCGACTTTTTTTCGATTTGTGGGGGCGGATGGAGGCGTGGCGAAAATCCAAAATAAACTTGATCTGCGTGCAGAATTAACACATATTGTCCCCAAATTTGGTAGCTCTAGCTCTTATAATAGCTGAGATCTAGGTGTTCACACGGACGGACAGACGGACAGACGGACATGGCTATATCGACTCGGCTGTTTATGCTGATTCAGAATATATATACTTTATGGGGTCGGAGATGTCTCCTTCTGCCTGTTACAAACATTTTCGGTTGGCACAAAGTTATAATACCCTTATACTCTTCGAGTAGCGGGTATAAAAAGTTGTCTGCTGCTGGAGTTGAACTCGGGTTCTGACATTAGGAAAAACCGACATAAGCACATGGCCACAGTGCAATACTATTTCTTGAATATCTTCCTTATTTATCGGCCGATCTTATTGAAACTTTGCCAACACGCCCGCATGGTGGTTTTTATCACATGTATAAAAAATGATTGCTGTAGAGCTATATTTGCAGCTACAATCGACCTTTTTTTCGATTTGTGGGGGCGGATGGAGGCGTGGCGAAAATCCAAAATAAACTTGATCTGCGTGCAGAATTAACACATATTGTCCCCAAATTTGGTAGCTCTAGCTCTTATAATAGCTGAGATCTAGGTGTTCACACGGACGGACAGACGGACAGACGGACATGGCTATATCGACTCGGCTGTTTATGCTGATTCAGAATATATATACTTTATGGGGTCGGAGATGTCTCCTTCTGCCTGTTACAAACATTTTCGGTTGGCACAAAGTTATAATACCCTTATACTCTTCGAGTAGCGGGTATAAAAAGTTGTCTGCTGCTGGAGTTGAACTCGGGTTCTGACATTAGGAAAAACCGACATAAGCACATGGCCACAGTGCAATACTATTTCTTGAATATCTTCCTTATTTATCGGCCGATCTTATTGAAACTTTGCCAACACGCCCGCATGGTGGTTTTTATCACATGTATAAAAAATGATTGCTGTAGAGCTATATTTGCAGCTACAATCGACCTTTTTTTTCGATTTGTGGGGGCGGATGGAGGCGTGGCGAAAATCCAAAATAAACTTGATCTGCGTGCAGAATTAACACATATTGTCCCCAAATTTGGTAGCTCTAGCTCTTATAATAGCTGAGATCTAGGTGTTCACACGGACGGACAGACGGACAGACGGACATGGCTATATCGACTCGGCTGTTTATGCTGATTCAGAATATATATACTTTATGGGGTCGGAGATGTCTCCTTCTGCCTGTTACAAACATTTTCGGTTGGCACAAAGTTATAATACCCTTATACTCTTCGAGTAGCGGGTATAAAAAGTTGTCTGCTGCTGGAGTTGAACTCGGGTTCTGACATTAGGAAAAACCGACATAAGCACATGGCCACAGTGCAATACTATTTCTTGAATATCTTCCTTATTTATCGGCCGATCTTATTGAAACTTTGCCAACACGCCCGCATGGTGGTTTTTATCACATGTATAAAAAATGATTGCTGTAGAGCTATATTTGCAGCTACAATCGACCTTTTTTTCGATTTGTGGGGGCGGATGGAGGCGTGGCGAAAATCCAAAATAAACTTGATCTGCGTGCAGAATTAACACATATTGTCCCCAAATTTGGTAGCTCTAGCTCTTATAATAGCTGAGATCTAGGTGTTCACACGGACGGACAGACGGACAGACGGACATGGCTATATCGACTCGGCTGTTTATGCTGATTCAGAATATATATACTTTATGGGGTCGGAGATGTCTCCTTCTGCCTGTTACAAACATTTTCGGTTGGCACAAAGTTATAATACCCTTATACTCTTCGAGTAGCGGGTATAAAAAGTTGTCTGCTGCTGGAGTTGAACTCGGGTTCTGACATTAGGAAAAACCGACATAAGCACATGGCCACAGTGCAATACTATTTCTTGAATATCTTCCTTATTTATCGGCCGATCTTATTGAAACTTTGCCAACACGCCCGCATGGTGGTTTTTATCACATGTATAAAAAATGATTGCTGTAGAGCTATATTTGCAGCTACAATCGACCTTTTTTTCGATTTGTGGGGGCGGATGGAGGCGTGGCGAAAATCCAAAATAAACTTGATCTGCGTGCAGAATTAACACATATTGTCCCCAAATTTGGTAGCTCTAGCTCTTATAATAGCTGAGATCTAGGTGTTCACACGGACGGACAGACGGACAGACGGACATGGCTATATCGACTCGGCTGTTTATGCTGATTCAGAATATATATACTTTATGGGGTCGGAGATGTCTCCTTCTGCCTGTTACAAACATTTTCGGTTGGCACAAAGTTATAATACCCTTATACTCTTCGAGTAGCGGGTATAAAAAGTTGTCTGCTGCTGGAGTTGAACTCGGGTTCTGACATTAGGAAAAACCGACATAAGCACATGGCCACAGTGCAATACTATTTCTTGAATATCTTCCTTATTTATCGGCCGATCTTATTGAAACTTTGCCAACACGCCCGCATGGTGGTTTTTATCACATGTATAAAAAATGATTGCTGTAGAGCTATATTTGCAGCTACAATCGACTTTTTTTCGATTTGTGGGGGCGGATGGAGGCGTGGCGAAAATCCAAAATAAACTTGATCTGCGTGCAGAATTAACACATATTGTCCCCAAATTTGGTAGCTCTAGCTCTTATAATAGCTGAGATCTAGGTGTTCACACGGACGGACAGACGGACAGACGGACATGGCTATATCGACTCGGCTGTTTATGCTGATTCAGAATATATATACTTTATGGGGTCGGAGATGTCTCCTTCTGCCTGTTACAAACATTTTCGGTTGGCACAAAGTTATAATACCCTTATACTCTTCGAGTAGCGGGTATAAAAAGTTGTCTGCTGCTGGAGTTGAACTCGGGTTCTGACATTAGGAAAAACCGACATAAGCACATGGCCACAGTGCAATACTATTTCTTGAATATCTTCCTTATTTATCGGCCGATCTTATTGAAACTTTGCCAACACGCCCGCATGGTGGTTTTTATCACATGTATAAAAAATGATTGCTGTAGAGCTATATTTGCAGCTACAATCGACCTTTTTTTCGATTTGTGGGGGCGGATGGAGGCGTGGCGAAAATCCAAAATAAACTTGATCTGCGTGCAGAATTAACACATATTGTCCCCAAATTTGGTAGCTCTAGCTCTTATAATAGCTGAGATCTAGGTGTTCACACGGACGGACAGACGGACAGACGGACATGGCTATATCGACTCGGCTGTTTATGCTGATTCAGAATATATATACTTTATGGGGTCGGAGATGTCTCCTTCTGCCTGTTACAAACATTTTCGGTTGGCACAAAGTTATAATACCCTTATACTCTTCGAGTAGCGGGTATAAAAAGTTGTCTGCTGCTGGAGTTGAACTCGGGTTCTGACATTAGGAAAAACCGACATAAGCACATGGCCACAGTGCAATACTATTTCTTGAATATCTTCCTTATTTATCGGCCGATCTTATTGAAACTTTGCCAACACGCCCGCATGGTGGTTTTTATCACATGTATAAAAAATGATTGCTGTAGAGCTATATTTGCAGCTACAATCGACCTTTTTTTCGATTTGTGGGGGCGGATGGAGGCGTGGCGAAAATCCAAAATAAACTTGATCTGCGTGCAGAATTAACACATATTGTCCCCAAATTTGGTAGCTCTAGCTCTTATAATAGCTGAGATCTAGGTGTTCACACGGACGGACAGACGGACAGACGGACATGGCTATATCGACTCGGCTGTTTATGCTGATTCAGAATATATATACTTTATGGGGTCGGAGATGTCTCCTTCTGCCTGTTACAAACATTTTCGGTTGGCACAAAGTTATAATACCCTTATACTCTTCGAGTAGCGGGTATAAAAAGTTGTCTGCTGCTGGAGTTGAACTCGGGTTCTGACATTAGGAAAAACCGACATAAGCACATGGCCACAGTGCAATACTATTTCTTGAATATCTTCCTTATTTATCGGCCGATCTTATTGAAACTTTGCCAACACGCCCGCATGGTGGTTTTTATCACATGTATAAAAAATGATTGCTGTAGAGCTATATTTGCAGCTACAATCGACCTTTTTTTCGATTTGTGGGGGCGGATGGAGGCGTGGCGAAAATCCAAAATAAACTTGATCTGCGTGCAGAATTAACACATATTGTCCCCAAATTTGGTAGCTCTAGCTCTTATAATAGCTGAGATCTAGGTGTTCACACGGACGGACAGACGGACAGACGGACATGGCTATATCGACTCGGCTGTTTATGCTGATTCAGAATATATATACTTTATGGGGTCGGAGATGTCTCCTTCTGCCTGTTACAAACATTTTCGGTTGGCACAAAGTTATAATACCCTTATACTCTTCGAGTAGCGGGTATAAAAAGTTGTCTGCTGCTGGAGTTGAACTCGGGTTCTGACATTAGGAAAAACCGACATAAGCACATGGCCACAGTGCAATACTATTTCTTGAATATCTTCCTTATTTATCGGCCGATCTTATTGAAACTTTGCCAACACGCCCGCATGGTGGTTTTTATCACATGTATAAAAAATGATTGCTGTAGAGCTATATTTGCAGCTACAATCGACCTTTTTTTCGATTTGTGGGGGCGGATGGAGGCGTGGCGAAAATCCAAAATAAACTTGATCTGCGTGCAGAATTAACACATATTGTCCCCAAATTTGGTAGCTCTAGCTCTTATAATAGCTGAGATCTAGGTGTTCACACGGACGGACAGACGGACAGACGGACATGGCTATATCGACTCGGCTGTTTATGCTGATTCAGAATATATATACTTTATGGGGTCGGAGATGTCTCCTTCTGCCTGTTACAAACATTTTCGGTTGGCACAAAGTTATAATACCCTTATACTCTTCGAGTAGCGGGTATAAAAAGTTGTCTGCTGCTGGAGTTGAACTCGGGTTCTGACATTAGGAAAAACCGACATAAGCACATGGCCACAGTGCAATACTATTTCTTGAATATCTTCCTTATTTATCGGCCGATCTTATTGAAACTTTGCCAACACGCCCGCATGGTGGTTTTTATCACATGTATAAAAAATGATTGCTGTAGAGCTATATTTGCAGCTACAATCGACTTTTTTTCGATTTGTGGGGGCGGATGGAGGCGTGGCGAAAATCCAAAATAAACTTGATCTGCGTGCAGAATTAACACATATTGTCCCCAAATTTGGTAGCTCTAGCTCTTATAATAGCTGAGATCTAGGTGTTCACACGGACGGACAGACGGACAGACGGACATGGCTATATCGAC
The DNA here is from genome assembly GCA_018151445.1 of Zaprionus inermis. Taxonomy (NCBI): domain Eukaryota; kingdom Metazoa; phylum Arthropoda; class Insecta; order Diptera; family Drosophilidae; genus Zaprionus; species Zaprionus inermis. Next base: position 23 of record JAECXD010001084.1, on the reverse strand, counting down.
TCGGCTGTTTATGCTGATTCAGA
>JAECXD010001080.1:0-10208 GCA_018151445.1 Zaprionus inermis | reverse complement strand
CATGTATTTAGAACCTAAGTAAATACCTAGCTTGTAAGAAATGTGTATATAAACCCTACAACGAGGAAAATTAAAACAGTATGAAAAGTAACTCTCACTTGACTACTCATTCTTACTCCGCAGCCCAATTTGTTTTGTACTTATTGCGGCGACCTCTGCCACATGGTTATGCACCTGGGGCAAGCAAAATTAATCATAATACAATAAAATACAGTTGATATTACTCCGACGTTGAGTGATATCAATTCAATTCTTTACATTTGGTGACCCCCGACTACGACCACGAGAAGTTGTCAACCAGGCGACAAAGGATTAATAACCTCTGACTCTGGAATTATAGAAGTTGTCAACCAGGCGACAAACTCCTAAAAAAAAAAAAAAAAAAAATTTTGTTAATTTATACTGTTAGAACACGGTGTGAGTCGAGGCACATCAGAAAAAATACCTCTTAAAGTTCTGACAACAGTTAATAAATTAAAATGGCCACATCAAGCATCAATGATTTGCTGGCACAGCAATCACAAATCGGCGAGGAGATCCAGAAAGTTATACGTAACTTCAAGAAGGATCCCGCTGAAAGAAAAACACATCCAAAGTACTTCAGCGATAGAATCGCATCGCTGGAGTCCCACCAACAACTTTTCGAGTTAAATGATGGAAAGATTCGCTCGATTTTGCAAGGAAGAACGGTGGAACATGAGTACTTCAGTGGGAAGTACTTTGAAATAATACAAAGCGCGACGAATGAACATATAAATATATTCCAGAAACAAATGCGTGTTCTGGAAATGGACGCTGAATCCATGACATCAACGGACGAAAGCGAGATCCAGCCCATGATTCGAGAACAGCGGGTTTTGCTTGAAAGTCTGGATCGCATAATGAAAATGATGTCAGACGAAACTCAAGCTGGATTCAAACCCATAATTGAACAATATTGGAAGGATATCAAGGATATCCATGTTCAAATGTACAAACGGTTTGCCGATCCAGTCTCTCTCGGCTATAATTTACAACACTTTTTATCGGCCGAGATTGCTGTGATTAAAAACCAAGCAGCATGCAATGTAAATGTCCCACAAATAGTGACATCTACATTACCTACAGCACCACCATTACCATTACCTAAGGTCTCCATCCCGAAGTTTGATGGAGACTACCTTAAATGGCAGCAATTTCATGACATGTTTAAGAAAATGATTCATGAAGCCACTTCAATACCCATTATTCAAAAAATGTGGTATCTAAAAAATCATGTAATTGGCGATGCAGAAAGACTCATACGCCATCTTTCACTGACTGAAAGTAATTACACCACAGCATGGAATATGCTAGAAGAAAGATTCAATAACAAGCGAGTACTCAGTACAGCACTAATACAGAGGTTACTAGATCAACCCACAACGACTGGTAACGATGCAAACTCTGTAAAGGCAATGCATGATAACATTAAAGAAACGTTATCAGCGCTTAACAACATTGGGATACCGACAAACCAATGAGACCCACTTCTGCTATGCATTCTTACAAAGAAGATGGATAGACAGAATCATGTTTTGTATGAACAATCCATACAAAATACACGAAAAAACCAATCGATTAATGAATTCCTCGCATTCTTGGAGCAAAGGTTCCTAACATTGGAAGCCATTAATACAGACAAATATAAAGTCAAACACAACACGTGTGCTTCAGTAGGAGCTGAACACAACTTTATATGATACTTCTGTAAAAAACCGAATCATAGCATTTTTAAATGTAATGATTTCTTAAAACGAACAGCAGCAGAACGTTTAAATTGGGTACAGAGACAGAAACTCTGTGCAAAATGCTTCCGTTCAGAAGATCCAACAAGTTCATGTTTGAAAAAGGACTGTTTTAAGTGTAACAAGAAACATAACACATTGTTACACTTAGAATTAAAACCTGAAAGCACAACAGCTGCTACCGCAAGTGGACAACAATCAAGCTATATTTTGTTAGCCACTGCCCGAGTTACGATTCAGGGCAACAATGGACAAAAAGCCGAATTTCGAGCTCTCCTAGACTCAGGATCTCAAATAAACGCCATATCAGAACGAGCTGTGAAGACATTGGGTCTTAAATCAACACACACAACCATAAAAATCAATGGCATTGGAGAAAAGGTTCACACCTCCAACGCTCGCATCAATGTCATGCTGAAATCAAATTGTGGAGATTTCAGTTCTAGGTTGGAAGCAATGGTTTTGCCGAACATTGTAAATGACCAACCAACGCGGTATCTCTTCCCCGATAGTTGGAAATTGCCACAAAATATAACATTGGCAGATCCACACTTTGGAAAACCTGGAAGAATAGACGTTCTTCTAGGAGCCGAACACTATTTCGAGATCCTGAATCAAGGACAAGTGTCATTAAAAAAAGGACTACCCATGCTTCAAGACACCAAACTTGGATGGATCATCGCGGGAAGAATTCAAAATAAGACCTCAATATCATCAACATGTGCGATGCTTACCGAACAGGAAAAGGTGGACGAACAACTAGCCAAATTCTGGGAATTGGACAATCTCCAGACAAAGGGCCCTTGTCTTTCGCCGATGGACAAGGAATGTGAGCGGCAATTTGAGCAAAACCTACAAATTGCCAAAGATAAAAGGTTGATTGTTCGCTTACCACAAATGGAGGATGCATCAGCGTTGGGGGAGTCTCATGACATAGCGTCAAGAAGATTCCTATCATTAGAAAAACGATTATAAAAGGATCCAACGCTAAGGCAAGGGTACATTCAATTCATGAAGGAGTATGAAGACATATGAAACAAGTGCCAACAGAACATATACCCAAACAACATTATTTCATACCCCATCATTGTGTACTCAAGCCAGATAGTCAAACTACAAAGTTAAGAGTAGTATTTGACGCATCAGCGGTAACATCATCTGGGAAATCATTAAACAATATTCTACATAAAGAACCAGATCACAAACATCCGATAGAAGATGAGGAACAACGCAAAGAGGCAACGAAACCCAAACGACGCCAATTAAATATGCCATCACTGATAACGACTTTGTTGGTTATGATGTTGGTATTACCACTCGCAATGGCTCAATCAATTAACATAACCCAGTTTGGACAAAGACCAGGGATCTTCTTTGAAAGGATTGGGACAACGCAACTCACTACAACCGATTGGAATATTGTTGCATATTACGAACTACAACCTTATTGGCAAGACATGATGACATTTTCTTTAGGAACAAAGAAGATTGGAGAAATATGTCTGGAATACAGTCAAATTCAGGCATGCAAAGGCATGTACCAACATTTTAAGCACATCGAGGAAGATCTACAAACAGAAAATCAGTTATTAACAAAACCGCGATCACGACGAGCACATTTGGATATTATTGGAAATATTGCCAGTAGCCTGTTTGGAGTATTAGATTCGAATTATGCACTTGAAATGTCGAACACTATCATGAAGGTAAAGGACAATGAGAATCACTTATTAAAGCTGATTGAAAACCTAACCACGTTAATCGACTCAACAATTAATGTGATACGTCGAGATGAAGTATCCAACTCCAAAAGACTCACAATCATAGAAGGATTCTTGACAGATGCAAAGAAAGAAAAGGACCATTTTCAGTCTTTTCTTTGGTACATCACACTCACAACGCAGCTAACACTCTTAGCAACAAACTTACAACGAATGCAGAGTGAGATTATTAATGTGTTAACAGACATTCGGCATAATAGGATAAGTCCAGCACTGATCTCACCAAAACAATTAAAACAACAATTGAATCAAATACAAGAACACCTAAAGAATGAACAAATGCTACCTGTCACGCCGGACAACATGCTAATGCTCTACAAAATAATGAGGGCTGAAGGAACTATAGTAAATAATCATGTAATTATCAAAATAACTTTACCGCTAGTATCCACACAAATGCTTGAAATATTTAAGCTCAGTCCAATTCCGTCAACATCCGAGAATGGAATAATCAACTATGACATCAAGATTCCGTTCCTTGCAATCAACAATCATCGAGATGAATTTGTAGAATTGACAGAAATGGATTTTCAAAATTGCTATCCAAGAGACACTGACGATTTTATATGCAGAAATAAACAAACAAAATTCACAACTGAAACTAGTTGCGAAATGAAATTGTTTCACAACAGAACAGATGCATCATGTCATTTGACGCAGTCAAATAAATCATTTACATTACTAAACATGCATGTAAGAAATCACTGGATATTCGCTACAAATTCTCAACTTCAATTATCAGCGGTGTGTCCGGATGGAGCATCAGACATCACTCTACAAAACTCTGGAATGCTAAGTGTAACTGCTGGATGTACACTACGCAACTCACTGATGACTCTAACCAGTCAAGACACCATCAAGACAATCATACCTACATCGTTCGCTCGTTTTGGAGATATGATCAACAAATTTGAAACAACAACAGCACAACCTGGCACCACACTAACGAAGGAAGAGTTGATGCAACATTACATCGACTTACAACAACTACGAAAGAAACTCTTTCCAAGCAACACATTTCAATTACCTCAAGAAATTGAACCAATTAAACATCATCACATCGCGTTATACGGTGGACTCCTGTTCATGATGATTATGTCCATACTCAATATTAGAAACAAATACTACAAAGGAAGGTCGTCCAGCAAATCAGATCGACCAGCCGAAGAGAACCTACATCAATTCAGAATCAATATCAACGATGCTTGAACATATGTTCAACGGCCGGGAGGATGTACGATTTTACATATCTGCAGAAAATCGTACGCTGCAGATGATACGCAGGCACACTGCTATCTTAAGCAGATAGGCGACAGGGCACGGTTCACACGTACCTAAATCAACAGTGACCCTTTACTGATATGCACTGACCGTCGCTAGTGGGCATACACACATAACAACTACTGACGCTGATAGGCAGGCGGACTTAGTAAACAAAGACCCTATCGTTATGCATGCAGATGCACTATTTTCGCACCATCTGCATGCCATAAATCAGCAGATATCATTAGACTTAGATAATTAACATTTGTTTTTTATCATGTATTTAGAACCTAAGTAAATACCTAGCTTGTAAGAAACGTGTATATAAACCCTACAACGAGGAAAATTAAATCAGTATGAAAAGTACCTCTCATTTGACTACTCATTCTTACTCCGCAGCCCAATTTGTTTTGTACTTATTGCGGCGACCTCTGCCACATGGTTATGCACCTGGGGCAAGCAAATTAATAATAATACAATAAAATACAGTTGATATTACTCCGACGTTGAGTGATATCAATTTAATTCTTTACATTATTGTTAAAATAGTGGGTTAGGTTATCTATATCGGAAAGGTTTACGCGAAGACAATGATGTTCGTATTCTGAAGGGATTTGAATCGATTTATCGGAAAATAAGAGGTATCCATGGTTAGTGTCAATGCTGTTGATTTGGAGTTGTTGGGTTTGGCATATTTTTGTAGACGTGAGGAGGAGTATTATGATGAACCAGGGGCCTGCGGAATGGGAAGTTCATTAAATTTTTTCTGTTTTTTAAATTGGGTTTTGTAGTAATGTGTCTCTTTATTTCTATTGGTGATTTTATAATGGTTTTCGTCAGTTTGTTCGACGTTCTTTGTTAATTTAAAAAAGTTTTCTAATTTCCCTTTTTGCAACGGTCCTTTTCTATATCTAGTGTCGACGTTGTATTCTGTTCGGTCTTTGTTTATTTTGTTAATTTTAATTTCCTTGTTGTGTTGTGTATCTAGAATTGGTTGTCCAGCATAAAAAACAAGAAAGCAAGGCTACCTTCGGCTTGCCGAAGGTTTCATACCCTTGCAGTTATACAAAATATAAAATATATTTGGATTGCTGCTGGTTTCTGTGGTATTTATTGAACAATTATAACAGTACAGGAAGTCAAGATTTTTACCTGATTAAGGCTATGAATCAAACACCTGCTTCGAAAAAAAATAATTCTACCTTTTTAATGCTTTTGTATATACCTGGATTTCTTATATACCTAACACAAAATGTTATGCGGAAATGTCTTTGTGTTGTAAAGGATCTGTTGGTCATAAACTATAAATAAATTTGGAAAGTTCTCATTCAAAAATGCGTTTGAATAACAGCTACATGATTTTTTGTTTAACAGCTACATGTAATAGTACTCAGGTTTCCATAAAATTGCAAAATGAACCTTCATTAGACCGAACGTTGATCGTTATAAGTTATAAAAGTTCGATTTCGAACTTTATTATTAGGGACACACTTAGATTTGGATGTGGTAAGCCTGATAGCTATATCTTGAAATATAACGAAAATCGGCCGATAGGCTCAATGACAGCTATACGATATATCAGTCCGATCTGGCCTGTTCCGACTTATTTAAAGAGGGCAGAAATAAGAAGCTTGTGAGCAAAGTTTCGTGAAGATAGCTCAATAACTGGGGGACTAATTTGAGTTGCAACAGACAGACGGACTGACTGATTGTTCCTATAGCAGCTATATAATATAAACGTCTGAGATATTTAAATGGAAAAACTAAGGGCGGGTTACTGTATAACATTAAAAAGTATTGATAATGTGCGGTATTTCCAAAAAAAAAAAACAGCACATTAAGAACGTAATAAGAATAGGATTTGCCAAATCTTGTTGCAATATCTTGAAAAACAACAAAAATCGGCCGATAGCTTCTATGACAGCTATACGATATATCGGTCCGATCTGGCTCGTTCCGACTTATTTACAGCCTACAGCAATAAGAAGCTTGTGTGCCAAGTTTCATGAAGATAGCTCAAAAACTGAGAGACTAGTTTGCGTTGCAACAGACGGACGGACGGACGGACGGACGGACGGACGGACAGACGGACATCCATTTTTCGACTCCTCTGGTGATGCTGATTCAGAATATATATACTTTATAGGGTCGGAGATGTCTCCTAAGGTGCGTTGCAAACTTCTGGCTAAAATTAATATACCCTCTGCAAGGGTATAAAAAGTATTGATAATGTGCGGTATTTCCAAAAACAAAACAGGTTTGCATACAAAAACCCTGATTTCAGCCGATTGTTCCTATGGCAGCTATATGTTATAGTGGTCGGATTTTGATACAATTTTGACAGCACATTAGGAACGTAATAAGAATAGGATTTGCCAAATCTTGTTGCAATATCTTGAAAAACAACAAAAATCGGCCGATAGCTTCTATGACAGCTATCCGATATATCGGTCCGATCTGGCTCGTTCCGACTTATTTACAGCCTACAGCAACAAGAAGCTTGTGTGCCAAGTTTCATGAAGATAGCTCAAAAACTGAGAGACTAGTTTGCGTTGCAACAGACGGACGGACGGACGGACGGACGGACGGACGGACAGACGGACATCCATTTTTCGACTCCTCTGGTGATGCTGATTCAGAATATATATACTTTATAGGGTCGGAGATGTCTCCTAAGGTGCGTTGCAAACTTCTGGCTAAAATTAATATACCCTCTGCAAGGGTATAAAAATATGTGGGCAGGAGTTTGTCCAGTAGTGTCGTGTTTGGTTTTGTGGTTGTAAATGTAAAGAATCGTTTCTATTTTACTGAGTTTAGCTTCATTGTCATCGGAATTTTTTATGATACGGATTTTTTCGTTTATTGTTTTATGGAGTTTTTCTATATCTGCAACACCTGTTTTTGTGGTATTGAGTTGTAATTCTACGTTTTCAGTTCGAGCCAACGTTTGAGGGCTAAACTAGAAAATGCGCCATTTCTGTCTGCTTTTAGAATTTCGGGTTTCCCCAACTGATTGAATATGCGCATTAGAGCATTTTTGCATTCTATCCAATCTTTTGTTTTGATCTGCTCAAGGGTGGCGAATTTTGAATAAATGTCAATACAACTCAAATAGTGATTCCCTTCAGAGGAATAGATATCTATTACAAATTTATCGCGGCAATGTTCGGGTTTAGGGGTGACTTTCATTGGCATTTTTGTATTTCGGTGTTCTGTTTTTGCTAAGTTACAAATTTGGCATTCGTTAATTATATTTTGGATAAGGAGTTGGCTATTTGGGAAGTAGTATGTCTCGCCGAAAAGTTTTACAGTTTTCTGTATTCCGGGGTGTAGAAGTTTTTCATGTGTGTTTAGAATTAGTTCTTTGAAATTTGCGTATGTGGGAATGCTTTTTTCTAAGATGAGGCTTCGGAAAATCTTTGTATATCTTGGATTCATTGTCTCCTTATATGCTTTTTGAATTATTTCGAAATCTGCATCGCTTTCGATGTAAAGAGCGCTGTTTTTTGAACGGAAGTAGTCGAGTAGATATCGTTTGGCTATTTCAGGGGTCATTTCTTCATATGAAAGGTGTATAATTTGTTTTTTGAAGTAAGTTTCTATTTCTGTACTATTGGGACCTTTGGTAAAGATGATTTGTCTTTTATGTTGATTGATTGCTTTCTCTGATAATCCGATCAAATTGCTACTGTCTTTTTCAGCACTATGTTGTGTAGATTCACCAAAAAATGTTTGTTCTATCTTTACTCTAGAAAGTGCGTCTGCTACGTAATTTTCTTTTCCTTTTATATATTTTATGTCGAAGTCATATTCCGAAAGTCTAATTTTCCATCATGTTAATTTTGAATTAGGTTCTTTTATTTTGTGTAGCCAGCACAAGGGTTGATGGTCAGAAGCTACTTCGAAATGTCGTCCTAACAGATAGTGTCGGAAGGTTTTGGTGGCCCAAACTATTGCTAGTATTTCTTTTTCTATGGCGCTATAATTGACTTCATGTTCATTTAGTGTTCTGCTGATGTAACTAATAGGGTGTCCGTCTTGTGATAAAACAGGTCCTAAAGTTACATTACTGTCTGTTGTTAATGTAAATTTCCTCTCGAAATTTGGTATTTTTAGGATCGGATCTTCAGAGATTAATAATTTTAACTTTTGGAATGCTTCTAAGTATTCTAAACTGTTTATATCTATTGTTGCTCCTTTCTTTAGGCACTTGGTCAGGGGTTTTGCAATGTCTGAAAAGTTAGGTATAAATTTCCTATAATATCCTGTAAGTCCTAAAAAGGCCTTAATTTCTTTAGTTTTTCTTGGTAGCGGATATTTAACTATGGCTTTGATTTTATCCGGGTTTGGTTTAATCCCGTCTTTAGTAATAACGTGTCCTAGGAAAGTTGTCTCTTGTTTCAAGAACTCGCATTTATCTAGTTGTAATTTTAAGTTTGCCTGTGATAATTTTTCGAAAACAGCTTGTAAAGCTTGAGGATGTTCTTCTAAAGATGTGGAGAAAACTATGATGTCGTCTAGGTATACTAGACAACATTTATTTAAAAGTGGACGGAGAAAATTGTTCATGCATCTTTGAAATGTAGCGGGGGCATTTTTAAGCCCAAATGGCATTCGTGTGTACTCGTAGTGTCCATATTTTGTAGAGAAGGCAGTTTTGGCTATTGACTCTGGGTCCATTTCTATTTGATGAAAGCCCTTTTTTTTTTTTTTTTTTTTTTTTTTTTTTTGGACGTTGATACAATGAATGTATAATCAAGTGGTCCTTGCAAAACCAAGCCGATGCTTGTTACGCGCGGATCCCAGACACAGCGAATGTCCACCTCCCGCCCAACCGACCGAGGGGCACAGTCGTCTGACGTACGACTCGAAACGCGAAACGCGAAATAGAGAACGCGGGCATGCAAAGATACCGAGATAGAAAAGATTTTCGAGGAAAGATTACTTAATTTCTAGATAGGTAGGACAAGATTTCAAATTTTAGGCATGCAACAGAGGAAGCGTTAGAAGAAAGAAAGTAAAGATTATTATAGTCAGAACATAATACCCTAAACGGATCATGAAGGGCATAGTTCGACCTGCAATTAGGAAGAGTTAGTGGTAAGTAATTACGTGTTAATCTACAAGGGACAGAAAAGTGTAGCTGGCTAACCAGGTCAACACTGTCAATGTCACCTTGGATGAGGTTATTAATAAATACTACACCCAGCATGGTTCTACGATTAGCTAGAGAAGGTAAGTTAAGTAGTAGAAGTCTACTGCCATAGGAAGGAAGTCTTAAATTTACGTCCCAGTTAAGGCCTCGTAAGGCGAAAATTAAAAAATTTTTTTGTACAGATTCAATGCGGTTTTTGTGAGTAGTGTACTGGGGACACCATACGCATGATCCATTTTCCAG
>JAECXD010001079.1:0-10415 GCA_018151445.1 Zaprionus inermis | reverse complement strand
TGCTATTTCTTGAATATCTTCCTTATTTATCGGCCGATCTTATTGAAACTTTGCCAACTTAGATAATATTATCGTTTATTTCACTTCATCAATGACCTACCTTTGGTCATACATAACTCCCGTACTCTTATTTATGCGGATGATGTAAAGCTTTGTTATCAATTTAAAGATGACTACTGCCACTCGCACTTACAAGCCGACCTAGATAGTTTTCATTCCTGGTGTTGTGCAAATTTCTTAAATCTGAACAGCTCCAAATGCAAGCTGATGACATTCTATCGAGCCAGTCCAAAGTACGTTTCCTATACTCTTTGTGGTTGTGTCTTAGAAAGAATTACTCTAGTTGATGATCTTGGGGTCCGTTTGGACCGAAAACTAAAGTTTTCCGAACATATTTCCCATATGGTCAAGAAAGCCATGGGTGTGCTTGGCTTTATTAAGAGATGGTCTAAGGAGTTTGACGATCCTTATGTAACAAAGACCCTCTACACCTCACTTGTTCGTCCAATTCTGGAATATGGATCATGCGTATGGTGTCCCCAGTACACTACTCACAAAAACCGCATTGAATCTGTACAAAACAAGTCGGAAAGGCTACAGTCGAGCTGACTCGACTGTGATATACCCGCTACAATTCTTCGGAAAAACACGTGCCAAATGTGAACAATGCGTTCTTGCTTTTTATTTCTTTCCTTCTCTAATTTGTTTTGCCTATGCGGGTTCCACTCGATTTTTATTGGATGTTGCCCTTTGCTTTTATTACTTTGCAGTTATAAATTATGCATGTGGGAAAGAGACGCCTATACATACATATATGCTGCCTCACAATACATCTCAACATATCTAATTAGATTTGTCGTTTGTTTTTTGTGTTGCTGCTCAATGTCTCTTTCGATTGTAAGTGGATTTAAATATACTACAAATTTATTTTGAATTTTGCAACACACTATAAAATAAAAAAAAATATAAGATACAAAAAAATAAATATAATTCGCCGCGGCACCCAGGAGTTGAACTCCGGACCTCTCGCTTAACAGTCAACTACCATCACCCCTCGACCACTGCATTTCTAACGAAATGACCAATAAAATTGCACTATGAATATTTTCGGTGCACATCATTAAAAAAAAAGGTTGCCACAGAATTAAAAAAAGTTGTCTGCTGCTGGAGTTGAACTCGGGTTCTGACATTAGGAAAAACCGACATAAGCACATGGCCACAGTGCAATGCTATTTCTTGAATATCTTCCTTATTTATCGGCCGATCTTATTGAAACTTTGCCAACACGCCCGCATGGTGGTTTTTATCACATGTTTGTTCGATTTGTGGGGGCGGATGGAGGCGTGGCGAAAATCCAAAATAAACTTGATCTGCGTGCAGAATTAACACATATTGTTCCCAAATTTGGTAGCTCTAGCTCTTATAATAGCTAAGATCTAGGTTTTCACACGGACGGACAGACAGACAGACGGACAGACGGACAGACGGACATGGCTATATCGACTCGGCTGTTCATGCTGATTCAGAATATATATACTTTATGGGGTCGGAGATGTCTCCTTCTGCCTGTTACAAACATTTTCGGTTGGCACAAAGTTTTAATACCCTTATACTCTTCGAGTAGCGGGTATAAAACCGACATAAGCACATGGCCACAGTGCAATGCTATTTCTTGAATATCTTCCTTATTTATCGGCCGATCTTATTGAAACTTTGCCAACACGCCCGCATGGTGGTTTTTATCACATGTTTGTTCGATTTGTGGGGGCGGATGGAGGCGTGGCGAAAATCCAAAATAAACTTGATCTGCGTGCAGAATTAACACATATTGTTCCCAAATTTGGTAGCTCTAGCTCTTATAATAGCTGAGATCTAGGTTTTCACGGACAGACAGACAGACGGACAGACGGACAGACGGACAGACGGACAGACGGACATGGCTATATCGACTCGGCTGTTCATGCTGATTCAGAATATATATACTTTATGGGGTCGGAGATGTCTCCTTCTGCCTGTTACAAACATTTTCGGTTGGCACAAAGTTATAATACCCTTATACTCTTCGAGTAGCGGGTATAAAAAGGTTGCCACAGAATTAAAAAAAGTTGTCTGCTGTTGGAGTTGAACTCGGGTTCTGACATTAGGAAAAACCGACTTAAGCACATGGCCACAGTGCAATGCTATTTCTTGAATATCTTCCTTATTTATCGGCCGATCTTATTGAAACTTTGCCAACTTAGATAATATTATCGTTTATTTCACTTCATCAATGACCTACCTTTGGTCATACATAACTCCCGTACTCTTATGTATGCGGATGATGTAAAGCTTTGTTATCAATTTAAAGATGACTACTGCCACTCGCACTTACAAGCCGACCTAGATAGTTTTCATTCCTGGTGTTGTGCAAATTTCTTAAATCTGAACAGCTCCAAATGCAAGCTGATGACATTCTATCGAGCCAGTCCAAAGTACGTTTCCTATACTCTTTGTGGTTGTGTCTTAGAAAGAATTACTCTAGTTGATGATCTTGGGGTCCGTTTGGACCGAAAACTAAAGTTTTCCGAACATATTTCCCATATGGTCAATAAAGCCATGGGTGTGCTTGGCTTTATTAAGAGATGGTCTAAGGAGTTTGACGATCCTTATGTAACAAAGACCCTCTACACCTCACTTGTTCGTCCAATTCTGGAATATGGATCATGCGTATGGTGTCCCCAGTACACTACTCACAAAAACCGCATTGAATCTGTACAAAACAAGTCGGAAAGGCTACAGTCGAGCTGACTCGACTGTGATATACCCGCTACAATTCTTCGGAAAAACACGTGCCAAATGTGAACAATGCGTTCTTGCTTTTTATTTCTTTCCTTCTCTAATTTGTTTTGCCTATGCGGGTTCCACTCGATTTTTATTGGATGTTGCCCTTTGCTTTTATTACTTTGCAGTTATAAATTATGCATGTGGGAAAGAGACGCCTATACATACATATATGCTGCCTCACAATACATCTCAACATATCTAATTAGATTTGTCGTTTGTTTTTTGTGTTGCTGCTCAATGTCTCTTTCGATTGTAAGTGGCTTTAAATATACTAAAAATTTATTTTGAATTTTGCAACACACTATAAAATAAAAAAAAATATAAGATACAAAAAAATAAATATAATTCGCCGCGACACCCAGGAGTTGAACTCCGGACCTCTCGCTTAACAGTCAACTACCATCACCCCTCGACCACTGCATTTCTAACGCAATGACCAATAAAATTGCACTATGAATATTTTCGGTGCACATCATTAAAAAAAAAGGTTGCCACAGAATTAAAAAAAGTTGTCTGCTGCTGGAGTTGAACTGGGGTTCTGACATTAGGAAAAACCGACATAAGCACATGGCCACAGTGCAATACTATTTCTTGAATATCTTCCTTATTTATCGGCCGATCTTATTGAAACTTTGCCAACACGCCCGCATGGTGGTTTTTATCACATGTTTGTTCGATTTGTGGGGGCGGATGGAGGCGTGGCGAAAATCCAAAATAAACTTCATCTGCGTGCAGAATTAACACATATTGTCCCCAAATTTGGTAGCTCTAGCTCTTATAATAGCTGAGATCTAGATTTTCACACGGACGGACAGACAGACAGACGGACAGACGGCCAGACGGACAGACGGACATGGCTATATCGACTCGGCTGTTCATGCTGATTCAGAATATATATACTTTATGGGGTCGGAGATGTCTCCTTCTGCCTGTTACAAACATTTTCGGTTGGCACAAAGTTATAATACCCTTATACTCTTCGAGTAGCGGGTATAAAAAGGTTGCCACAGAATTAAAAAAAGTTGTCTGCTGTTGGAGTTGAACTCGGGTTCTGACATTAGGAAAAACCGACTTAAGCACATGGCCACAGTGCAATGCTATTTCTTGAATATCTTCCTTATTTATCGGCCGATCTTATTGAAACTTTGCCAACTTAGATAATATTATCGTTTATTTCACTTCATCAATGACCTACCTTTGGTCATACATAACTCCCGTACTCTTATGTATGCGATTGATGTAAAGCTTTGTTATCAATTTAAAGATGACTACTGCCACTCGCACTTACAAGCCGACCTAGATAGTTTTCATTCCTGGTGTTGTGCAAATTTCTTAAACCTGAACAGCTCCAAATGCAAGCTGATGACATTCTATCGAGCCAGTCCAAAGTACGTTTCCTACACTCTTTGTGGTTGTGTCTTAGAAAGAATTACTCTAGTTGATGATCTTGGGGTCCGTTTGGACCGAAAACTAAAGTTTTCCGAACATATTTCCCATATGGTCAATAAAGCCATGGGTGTGCTTGGCTTTATTAAGAGATGGTCTAAGGAGTTTGACGATCCTTATGTAACAAAGACCCTCTACACCTCACTTGTTCGTCCAATTCTGGAATATGGATCATGCGTATGGTGTCCCCAGTACACTACTCACAAAAACCGCATTGAATCTGTACAAAACAAGTCGGAAAGGCTACAGTCGAGCGGAATCGACTGTGATATACCCGCTACAATTCTTCGGAAAAACACGTGCCAAATGTGAACAATGCGTTCTTGCTTTTTATTTCCTTCCTTCTTTCATTTGTTTTGCCTATGCGGGTTCCACTCGATTTTTATTGGATGTTGCCCTTTGCTTTTATTACTTTGCAGTTATAAATTATGTGGGAAAGAGACGCCTATACATACATATATGCTGCCTCACAATACATCTCAACATATCTAATTAGATTTGTCGTTTGTTTTTTGTGTTGCTGCTCAATGTCTCTTTCGATTGTAAGTGGCTTTAAATATACTAAAAATTTATTTTGAATTTTGCAACACACTATAAAATAAAAAAAAATATAAGATACAAAAAAATAAATATCATTCGCCACGACACCCAGGAGTTGAACTCCGGACCTCTCGCTTAACAGTCAACTACCATCACCCCTCGACCAACGCAATGACCAATAAAATTGCACTATGAATATTTTCGGTGCACATCATTAAAAAAAAAAGGTTGCCACAGAATTAAAAAAAGTTGTCTGCTGCTGGAGTTGAACTGGGGTTCTGACATTAGGAAAAACCGACATAAGCACATGGCCACAGTGCAATACTATTTCTTGAATATCTTCCTTATTTATCGGCCGATCTTATTGAAACTTTGCCAACACGCCCGCATGGTGGTTTTTATCACATGTTTGTTCGATTTGTGGGGGCGGATGGAGGCGTGGCGAAAATCCAAAATAAACTTGATCTGCGTGCAGAATTAACACATATTGTTCCCAAATTTGGTAGCTCTAGCTCTTATAATAGCTGAGATCTAGGTTTTCCCACGGACGGACAGACAGACAGACGGACAGACGGACAGACGGCCAGACGGACAGACGGACAGACGGACAGACGGACATGGCTATATCGACTCGGCTGTTCATGCTGATTCAGAATATATATACTTTATGGGGTCGGAGATGTCTCCTTCTGCCTGTTACAAACATTTTCGGTTGGCACAAAGTTATAATACCCTTATACTCTTCGAGTAGCGGGTATAAAAAGGTTGCCACAGAATTAAAAAAAGTTGTCTGCTGCTGGAGTTGAACTCGGGTTCTGACATTAGGAAAAACCGACATAAGCACATGGCCACAGTGCAATACTATTTCTTGAATATCTTCCTTATTTATCGGCCGATCTTATTGAAACTTTGCCAACACGCCCGCATGGTGGTACAATCGACTTTTTTCGATTTGTGGGGGCGGATGGAGGCGTGGCGAAAATCCAAAATAAACTTGATCTGCGTGCAGAATTAACACATATTGTTCCCAAATTTGGTAGCTCTAGCTCTTATAATAGCTAAGATCTAGGTTTTCACACGGACGGACAGACAGACAGACGGACAGACGGACAGACGGCCAGACGGACAGACGGACATGGCTATATCGACTCGGCTGTTCATGCTGATTCAGAATATATATACTTTATGGGGTCGGAGATGTCTCCTTCTGCCTGTTACAAACATTTTCGGTTGGCACAAAGTTATAATACCCTTATACTCTTCGAGTAGCGGGTATAAAAAAGGTTGCCACAGAATTAAAAAAAGTTGTCTGCTGCTGGAGTTGAACTCGGGTTCTGACATTAGGAAAAACCGACATAAGCACATGGCCACAGTGCAATGCTATTTCTTGAATATCTTCCTTATTTATCGGCCGATCTTATTGAAACTTTGCCAACACGCCCGCATGGTGGTTTTTATCACATGTTTGTTCGATTTGTGGGGGCGGATGGAGGCGTGGCGAAAATCCAAAATAAACTTGATCTGCGTGCAGAATTAACACATATTGTTCCCAAATTTGGTAGCTCTAGCTCTTATAATAGCTGAGATCTAGGTTTTCACACGGACGGACAGACAGACAGACGGACAGACGGACAGACGGCACGGACATGGCTATATCGACTCGGCTGTTCATGCTGATTCAGAATATATATACTTTATGGGGTCGGAGATGTCTCCTTCTGCCTGTTACAAACATTTTCGGTTGGCACAAAGTTATAATACCCTTATACTCTTCGAGTAGCGGGTATAAAAAGGTTGCCACAGAATTAAAAAAAGTTGTCTGCTGCTGGAGTTGAACTCGGGTTCTGACATTAGGAAAAACCGACATAAGCACATGGCCACAGTGCAATACTATTTCTTGAATATCTTCCTTATTTATCGGCCGATCTTATTGAAACTTTGCCAACACGCCCGCATGGTGGTTTTTATCACATGTTTGTTCGATTTGTGGGGGCGGATGGAGGCGTGGCGAAAATCCAAAATAAACTTGATCTGCGTGCAGAATTAACACATATTGTTCCCAAATTTGGTAGCTCTAGCTCTTATAATAGCTGAGATCTAGGTTTTCACACGGACGGACAGACAGACAGACGGACAGACGGACAGACGGCCAGACGGACAGACGGACAGACGGACATGGCTATATCGACTCGGCTGTTCATTCTGATTCAGAATATATATACTTTATGGGGTCGGAGATGTCTCCTTCTGCCTGTTACAAACATTTTCGGTTGGCACAAAGTTTTAATACCCTTATACTCTTCGAGTAGCGGGTATAAAAAGGTTGCCACAGAATTAAAAAAAGTTGTCTGCTGCTGGAGTTGAACTCGGGTTCTGACATTAGGAAAAACCGACATAAGCACATGGCCACAGTGCAATGCTATTTCTTGAATATCTTCCTTATTTATCGGCCGATCTTATTGAAACTTTGCCAACACGCCCGCATGGTGGTTTTTATCACATGTTTGTTCGATTTGTGGGGGCGGATGGAGGCGTGGCGAAAATCCAAAATAAACTTGATCTGCGTGCAGAATTAACACATATTGTTCCCAAATTTGGTAGCTCTAGCTCTTATAATAGCTGAGATCTAGGTTTTCACACGGACGGACAGACAGACAGACGGATAGACGGACAGACGGACATGGCTATATCGACTCGGCTGTTCATGCTGATTCAGATTATATATACTTTATGGGGTCGGAGATGTCTCCTTCTGCCTGTTACAAACATTTTCGGTTGGCACAAAGTTATAATACCCTTATACTCTTCGAGTAGCGGGTATAAAAAGGTTGCCACAGAATTAAAAAAAAGTTGTCTGCTGCTGGAGTTGAACTCGGGTTCTGACATTAGGAAAAACCGACATAAGCACATGGCCACAGTGCAATGCTATTTCTTGAATATCTTCCTTATTTATCGGCCGATCTTATTGAAACTTTGCCAACACGCCCGCATGGTGGTTTTTATCACATGTTTGTTCGATTTGTGGGGGCGGATGGAGGCGTGGCGAAAATCCAAAATAAACTTGATCTGCGTGCAGAATTAACACATATTGTTCCCAAATTTTGTAGCTCTAGCTTTTATAATAGCTGAGATCTAGGTTTTCACACGGACGGACAGACAGACAGACGGACAGACGGACAGACGGCCAGACGGACAGACGGACATGGCTATATCGACTCGGCTGTTCATGCTGATTCAGAATATATATACTTTATGGGGTCGGAGATGTCTCCTTCTGCCTGTTACAAACATTTTCGGTTGGCACAAAGTTATAATACCCTTATACTCTTCGAGTAGCGGGTATAAAAACCGACATAAGCACATGGCCACAGTGCAATGCTATTTCTTGAATATCTTCCTTATTTATCGGCCGATCTTATTGAAACTCTGCCAACTTAGATAATATTATCGTTTATTTCACTTCATCAATGACCTACCTTTGGTCATACATAACTCCCGTACTGACTACTGCCACTCGCACTTACAAGCCGACCTAGATAGTTTTCATTCCTGGTGTTGTGCAAATTTCTTAAACCTGAACAGCTCCAAATGCAAGCTGATGACATTCTATCGAGCCAGTCCAAAGTACGTTTCCTACACTCTTTGTGGTTGTGTCTTAGAAAGAATTACTCTAGTTGATGATCTTGGGGTCCGTTTGGACCGAAAACTAAAGTTTTCCGAACATATTTCCCATATGGTCAATAAAGCCATGGGTGTGCTTGGCTTTATTAAGAGATGGTCTAAGGAGTTTGACGATCCTTATGTAACAAAGACCCTCTACACCTCACTTGTTCGTCCAATTCTGGAATATGGATCATGCTTATGGTGTCCCCAGTACACTACTCACAAAAACCGCATTGAATCTGTACAAAACAAGTCGGAAAGGCTACAGTCGAGCTGACTCGACTGTGATATACCCGCTACAATTCTTCGGAAAAACACGTGCCAAATGTGAACAATGCGTTCTAGCTTTTTATTTCTTTCCTTCTCTAATTGGTTTTGCCTATGCGGGTTCCACTCGATTTTTATTGGATGTTGCCCTTTACTTTTATTACTTTGCAGTTATAAATTATGCATGTGGGAAAGAGACGCCTATACATACATATATGCTGCCTCACAATACATCTCAACATATCTAATTATTGATTATTGTCGTTAATGTTTTTTGTGTTGCTGCTCAATATCTCTTTCGATTGTAAGTGGCTTTAAAGATACTAAAACATTTTTTTTGAATTTTGCAACACTACTATAAAATAGAAAAAAAATATAAAGATGGACAAAAAAATAAACATACGCCCGGCACCCAGGAGTTGAACTCGGACCTCTCGCTTAACAGTCAACTACCATCACCCCTCGACCACTGCATTTCTAACGCAATGACCAATAAAATTGCACTATGAATATTTTCGGTGCACATCATTAAAAAAAAAAGGTTGCCACAGAATTAAAAAAAGTTGTCTGCTGCTGGAGTTGAACTGGGGTTCTGACATTAGGAAAAACCGACATAAGCACATGGCCACAGTGCAATACTATTTCTTGAATATCTTCCTTATTTATCGGCCGATCTTATTGAAACTTTGCCAACACGCCCGCATGGTGGTTTTTATCACATGTATAAAGAATGATTGCTGTAGAGCTATATTTGCAGCTACAATCGACTTTTTTCGATTTGTGGGGGCGGATGGAGGCGTGGCGAAAATCCAAAATAAACTTGATCTGCGTGCAGAATTAACACATATTGTTCCCAAATTTGGTAGCTCTAGCTCTTATAATAGCTGAGATCTAGGTTTTCACACGGACGGACAGACAGACAGACGGACAGACGGACAGACGGCCAGACGGACATGGCTATATCGACTCGGCTGTTCATGCTGATTCAGAATATATACTTTATGGGGTCGGAGATGTCTCCTTCTGCCTGTTACAAACATTTTCGGTTGGCACAAAATTATAATACCCTTATACTCTTCAAGGGGGTAAAAGGGTGAAAAAAAAAAAAAAAGTTGTCTGTGCTGGAGTTGAACTCAGGTTCTGACATTAGAAAAACCGACATAAGCATATGGCCTCAGTGCAATGCTATTTCTTGAATATCTTCCTTATTTATCGCCCGATTTTATTGAAACTTTCGCAACACAGGATGCTTTTTATCAAATGTTTAAAAAATGATTGCTGTAGAGCTATATTTGCAGCTACAATCGACTTTTTTTCGATTTGTGGGGGCGGATGGAGGCGTGGCGAAAATCCAAAATAAACTTGATCTGCGTGCAGAACTAACACATATTGTTCCCAAATTTGGTAGCTCTAGCTCTTATAATAGCTGAGATCTAGGTTTTCACACGGACGGACAGACAGACAGACGGACAGACGGACAGACGGACATGGCTATATCGACTCGGCTGTTCATGCTGATTCAGAATATATATACTTTATGGGGTCGGAGATGTCTCCTTCTGCCTGTTACAAACATTTTCGGTTGGCACAAAGTTATAATACCCTTATACTCTTCGAGTAGCGGGTAAAAAAACTGACATAAGCACATGGCCACAGTGCAATGCTATTTCTTGAAT
>JAECXD010001072.1:0-22121 GCA_018151445.1 Zaprionus inermis | reverse complement strand
AATTTGTCAAAATATTATTTTTGTCAACAGCCGTTAGATTTTCGCCAAAGCCGCCAAAATTTGTTTGAAAATTTTGACAATTTTGTTTAGAATTTTCAGTAATTATAAAAAGTCCACTTTTGCAAAAAAATTAACGGCTTTTGATAAAAAAATCCATTTTTTCAAAATTTAAGAATATGCTTTACACTTTTCAATTATTTTAAACGTCGACTTTGGCGAAAATCTAAATGCTGTTGACAAAAATAATATTTTGATAATTTTGACAAATTTTCCAAAAATTTAATGCTATTTGACTTAAAAAATTTGTTTGAAAATTTTCAGTAATTATAATTGTCCACTTTTGCAAAAAATTAACGGATTTTGATAAAAAAAAAATTTTTTTTTCAAAATTTAAAAAATATGCTTTACACTTTTCAATTATTATACCCTTGCAGAGGGTATATTAATTAAAGCCAGAAGTTTGCAACGCACCTTAGGAGACATCTCCGACCCTATAAAGTATATATATTCTGAATCAGCATCACCAGAGGAGTCGAAAAATGGATGTCCGTCTGTCCGTCCGTCCGTCCGTCCGTCCGTCCGTCCGTCCGTCCGTCTGTTGCAACGCAAACTAGTCTCTCAGTTTTTGAGCTATCTTCATGAAACTTGGCACACAAGCTTCTTGTTGCTGTAGGCTGTAAATAAGTCGGAACGAGCCAGATCGGACCGATATATCGTATAGCTGTCATAGAAGCTATCGGCCGATTTTTGTTGTTTTTAAAGATATTGCTACAAGATTTGGCAAATCCTATTCTTATTACGTTTTTAATGTGCTGTCAAAACTGTATCAAAATCGGACCACTATAACATATAGCTGCCATAGGAACAATCGGCTGAAATCAGGGTTTTTGTATGCAAACCGGTTTTGTTTTTGGAAATACCGCACATTATCAATACTTTTTAATGTTATACAGTAACCCGCCCTTAGTTTTTCCATTTAAATATCTCAGACGTTTATATTCTATAGCTGTTATAGGAACAATCAGTCAGTCCGTCTGTCTGTTGCAACGCAAATTAGTCCCCCAGTTATTGAGCTATCTTCATGAAACTTGGCACACAAGCTTATTATTGCTGTAGGCTATAAATAAGTCGGAACGAGCCAGATCGGACCGATATATCGTATAGCTGTCATAGAAGCTATCGGCCGATTTTTGTTGTTATACCCTTGCAGAGGGTATATTAATTTTAGCCAGAAGTTTGCAACGCACCTTAGGAGACATCTCCGACCCTATAAAGTATATATATTCTGAATCAGCATCACCAGAGGAGTCGAAAAATGGATGTCCGTCTGTCCGTCCGTCCGTCCGTCCGTCCGTCCGTCCGTCCGTCCGTCTGTTGCAACGCAAACTAGTCTCTCAGTTTTTGAGCTATCTTCATGAAACTTGGCATGCAAGCTTTTTATTGCTGTAGGCTGTAAATAAGTCGGAACGAGCTAGATCGGACCGATATATCGTATAGCTGTCATAGAAGCTATCGGCCGATTTTTGTTGTTTTTCAAGATATTGCAACAAGATTTGGCAAATCCTATTCTAATTACGTTCCTAATGTGCTGTCGAAATTGTATCAAAATCGGACCACTATAACATATAGCTGCCATAGGAACAATCGGCTGAAATCATGGTTTTTGTATGCAAACCTGTTATGTTTTTGGAAATACCGCACATTATCAATACTTTTTAATGTTATACAGTAACCCGCCCTTAGTTTTTCTATTTAAATATCTCAGAAGTTTATATTATATACATAGCTGTTATAGGAACAATCAGTCAGTCCGTCTGTATGTTGGAACTCAAATTAGTCCCCCAGTTATTGAGCTATCTACATGAAACTTGGCACACAAGCTTATTATTGCTGTAGGCTGTAAATAAGTCGGAACGAGCCAGATCGGACCGATATATCGTATAGCTGTCATAGAAGCTATCGGCCGATTTTTGCTGATTTTCAAGATATTGCAACAAGATTTGGCAAATCTTATTCTTATTACGTTCTTAATGTGCTGTCAAAATTGTATCAAATTGTATAATCGGACCACTATAACATATAGCTGTCATCGGAACAATCGGCTGAAATCAGGGTTTTGTATGCAAACCTGTTTTGTTTTTGGAAATACCGCACATTATCAATACTTTTTAATGTTATACAGTAACCCGCCCTTAGTTTTTCCATTTAAATATCTCAGACGTTTATATTCTATAGCTGTTATAGGAACAATCAGTCAGTCCGTCTGTCTGCTGCAACTCAAATTAGTCCCCCCTTATTATTGAGCTATCTTCATGAAACTTTTCTCCCAAGCTTCTTATTTCTGCCCTCTTTTAATAAGTCGGAACGGGCCAGATCGGACTGATATATCGTATAGCTGTCATTCAAGATATAGCTATCAGGCTTACCACATCCAAATCTAATTGTGTGCCTAATAATAAAGTTCGAAATCGAACTTTTATAACTTATAACGATCAACGATCGGCCTAATGAAGGTTCATGTTGCAATTTTATGGAAATCTGAGTACTATTACATATAGCTGTTAAACAAAAAAATCATGTAGCTGTTATTCAAACGCATTTTTGAATGAGAACTTTTCAAATTTATTTATATTTTATGACCAACAGATCCTTTACAACACAAAGACATTTCCTCATAACATTTTGTGTTAAGTATATAAGAAATCCAGGTATATACAAAAGCATTAAAAAAGGTAGAATTATTTTTCGAAGCAGGTGTTTGATTCATAGCCTTAATCAGGTAAAAATCTTCGACTTCCTGTACTGTTATAATTGTTCAATAAATACCACAGAAACCAGCAGCAATCCAAATATATTTTATATTTTGTATAACTGCAAAGGGTATGAAACCTTCGGCAAGCCGAAGGTAGTCTTGCTTTCTTGTTTTTAACGTCGACTTTATCGAAAATCTAACTGCTGTTGACAAAAATAATATTTTGATAATTTTGACAAATTTTGCAAAAATGTAGTGGTATTTGACTTAAAATTTGTTTAAAAATTTTGAAAATTTTTTTTACATTTTTCAGTAATTATAAATGTCCACTTTTGCAAAAAATTAACGACTTTTGATAAAAAAATTTTTTTTTCAAAATTTAAAAATATGCGTTTACTTTTCAATTATTTTAATCGTCGACTTTGGCAAAATCTAACGGCTGTTGACATAAATAAAATTTTGATAATTTTGAAAAATGCGTTACACTTTTAAATAACTTAAAATGCCGATAGTTGCAAAAATGTAACGGTATTTGACAAACATTTTTTTGAAAATTTTTAAAAAAATTTTACACTTTTTTCGTAATATTTTGCAAAATCTAACGGCTTTTTGACAAAAAAAAAATTTTCAAAATTTGAAAATATGCGTTACACTTTTCAATTATTTTAAACGTCGACTTTGTTGAAAAACCTAACCTAATACGTAAGACTTCTTAACAACTTTAAACGTTGGTTTTTTTGGAAAATCTATCGGTTTTTGAAAACAAAAATTTTTGAAAATTTAAAAATATGCGTTACACTTTTCAATTATTATACCCTTGCAGAGGGTATATTAATTTTAGCCAGAAGTTTGCAACGCACCTTAGGAGACATCTCCGACCCTATAAAGTATATATATTCTGAATCAGCATCACCAGAGGAGTCGAAAAATGGATGTCCGTCTGTCCGTCCGTCCGTCCGTCCGTCCGTCCGTCTGTTGCAACGCAAACTAGTCTCTCAGTTTTTGAGCTATCTTCATGAAACTTGGCATACAAGCTTCTTGCTGCTGTAGGCTGTAAATAAGTCGGAACGAGCCAGATCGGACCGATATATCGTATAGCTGTCATAGAAGCTATCGGCCGATTTTTGTTGTTATACCCTTGCAGAGGGTATATTAATTTTAGCCAGAAGTTTGCAACGCACCTTAGGAGACATCTCCGACCCTATAAAGTATATATATTCTGAATCAGCATCACCAGAGGAGTCGAAAAATGGATGTCCGTCTGTCCGTCCGTCCGTCCGTCCGTCTGTTGCAACGCAAACTAGTCTCTCAGTTTTTGAGCTATCTTCATGAAACTTGGCATACAAGCTTCTTATTGCTGTAGGCTGTAAATAAGTCGGAACGAGCCAGATCGGACCGATATATCGTATAGCTGTCATAGAAGCTATCGGCCGATTTTTGTTGTTTTTCAAGATATTGCAACAAGATTTGGCAAATCCTATTCTTATTACGTTCTTAATGTGCTGTCAAAATTATATCAAAATCGGACCACTATAACATATAGCTGCCATAGGAACAATCGGCTGAAATCACGGTTTTTGTATGCAAACCTGTTTTGTTTTTGAAAATACCGCACATTATCAATACTTTTTAATGTTATACAGTAACCCGCCCTTAGTTTTTCCATTTAAATATCTTAGACGTTTATATTCTATAGCTGTTATAGGAACAATCAGTCAGTCCGTCTGTCTGTTGCAACTCAAATTAGTCCCCCAGTTATTGAGCTATCTTCATGAAACTTGGCACACAAGCTTATTATTGCTGTAGGCTGTAAATAAGTCGGAAAGAGCCAGATCGCACCGATATATCGTATAGCTTTCATAGAAGCTATCGGCCGATTTTTGTTGTTTTTCAAGATGTTGCAACAAGATTTGGCAAATCCTATTCTTATTACGTTCTTAGTGTGCTGTCAAAATTATAACAAAATCGGACCACTATACCATATAGCTGCCATAGGAACAATCGGCTGAAATCACGGTGTTTGTATGCAAACCTGTTTTGTTTTTGGAAATACCGCACATTATCAATACTTTTTAATGTTGTACAGTAACCCGCCCTTAGTTTTTCCATTTAAATATCTTAGACGTTTATATTCTATAGCTGTTATAGGAACAATCAGTCAGTCCGTCTGTCTGTTATTGTTATTGAGCTATCTTCATGAAACTTGGCACACAAGCTTATTATTGCTGTAGGCTGTAAATAAGTCGGAAAGAGCCAGATCGCACCGATATATCGTATAGCTGTCATAGAAGCTATCGGCCGATTTTTGTTGTTTTTCAAGATATTGCAACAAGATTTGGCAAATCCTATTCTTATTACGTTCTTAATGTGCTGTCAAAATTATATCAAAATCGGACCACTATACCATATAGCTGCCATAGGAACAATCGGCTGAAATCACGGTTTTTGTATGCAAACCTGTTTTGTTTTTGGAAATACCGCACATTATCAATACTTTTTAATGTTGTACAGTAACCCGCCCTTAGTTTTTCCATTTAAATATCTTAGACGTTTATATTCTATAGCTGTTATAGGAACAATCAGTCAGTCCGTCTGTCTGTTATTGTTATTGAGCTATCTTCATGAAACTTGGCACACAAGCTTATTATTGCTGTAGGCTGTAAATAAGTCGGAAAGAGCCAGATCGCACCGATATATCGTATAGAAATACCGCACATTATCAATACTTTTTAATGTTATACAGTAACCCGCCCTTAGTTTTTCCATTTAAATTTCTCAGACGTTTATATTCTATAGCTGTTATAGGAACAATCAGTCAGTCCGTCTGTCTGTTGCAACGCAAATTAGTCCCCCAGTTATTGAGCTATCTTCATGAAACTTGGCACACAAGCTTATTATTGATGTAGGCTGTAAATAAGTCGGAAAGAGCCAGATCGCACCGATATATCGTATAGCTGTCATAGAAGCTATCGGCCGATTTTTGTTGTTTTTCAAGATATTGCAACAAGATTTGGCAAAACCTATTCCTATTACGTTCTTAATGTGCTGTCAAAATTGTATCAAAATCGGACCACTATAACATATAGCTGCCATAGGAACAATCGGCTGAAATCAGGGTTTTCGTATGCAAACCTGTTTTGTTTTTGGAAATATCGCACATTATCAATACTTTTTAATGTTATACAGTAACCTGCCCTTAGTTTTTCCATTTAAATATCTCAGACGTTTATATTCTATAGCTGTTATAGGAACAATCAGTCAGTCCGTCTGTCTGTTGCAACGCAAATTAGTCCCCCAGTTATTGAGCTATCTTCATGAAACTTGGCACCCAAGCTTATTATTGATGTAGGCTGTAAATAAGTCGGAACGAGCCAGATCGGACCGATATATCGTATAGCTGTCATAGAAGCTATCGGCCGATTTTTGTTGTTTTTCAAGATATTGCAACAAGATTTGGCAAATCCTATTCTTATTACGTTGCTAATGTCCTGTCAAAATTGTATCAAAAATCGGACCACTATAACATGTAGCTGCCATAGGAACAATCGGCTGAAATCAGGGTTTTTGTATGCAAACCTGTTTTGTTTTTGGAAATACCGCACATTATCAATACTTTTTAATGTTATACAGTAACCCGCCCTTAGTTTTTCCATTTAAATATCTCAGATGTTTATATTCTATAGCTGTTATAGGAACACTCAGTCAGTCCGCGTGTCTGTTGCAACTCAAATTAGTCCCCTAGTTATTGAGCTATCTTCATGAAACTTTGCTCATAAGCTTCTTATTTCTGCCCTCTTTAAATAAAGTCGGAATGGGCCAGATCGGACTGATATATCGTATAGCTGTCATGGAGCCTACGGCCGATTTTCGTTATATTTCAAGATATAGCTATCAGGCTTATCACATCCAAATTTAAGTGTGTCCCTAATAATAAAGTTCGAAATCGAACTTTTATAACTTATAACGATCAACGATCGGCCTAATGAAGGTTCATGTTGCAATTTTATGGAAAGCTGAGTACTATTACATATAGCTGTTAAACAAAAAATCATATAGCTGTTATTCAAACGCATTTTTGAATGAGAACTTTCCAAATTTATTTATATTTTATGACCAACAGATCCTTTACAACACAAAGACATTTCCTCATAACATTTTGTGTTAAGTATATAGGAAATCCAGGTATGTACAAAAGCATTAAAAGGTAGAATAATTTTTTTTAAGCAGGTGTTTGATTCATAGCCTTAATCATGTAAAAATCTTGACTTCCTGTACTGTTATAATTGTTCAATAAATACCACAGAAACCAGCAGCAATCCAAATATATTTTTATATTTTGTATAACTGCAAGGGTATGAAACCTTCGGCAAGCCGAAGGTAGCCTTGCTTTCTTGTTTTTTACATCTACTTTGGCAAAATCTAAGGGCTGTTGACAAAAATAAAATTTTGATAATTTTGATAAATTTTGCAAAAATGTAATGGTATTTGACTTTAAAATTTGTTTGAAAATTTTTTTTTACATTTTTCAGTAATTATAAATGTCCACTTTTTCAAAAAATTAACGGCTTGTGTTAAAAAAATTTTTTTTCGAAAATTTAAAAACATGCGTTTCATTTTTCAATTATTTTAATTTATCTTTGGCATAATCTAACGGCTGTTGACATAAATAAAATTTTGAAAAATGCGTTATACTTTTAAATAATTTAAAACGTCGATTTTTGCAAAAATGTAACGGTATTTGACAAAAAAAATTTTATGAAAATTTTGAAAATTTTTTTACACTTTTCAGTAATATTATATGTCAACTTTTGCAAAAATCTAACAGCTTTTCACAAAGAAACAATTTTCAAAATTTGAAAATACGCGTTACACTTTTCAATTATTTTAAACGTCGACTTTGGCGAAAATCTAACGGCTGTTGACAAAAATAATATTTTGACAAATTTTGCAAAAATGTAATGGTATTTGACTTAAAAATTTTTTTGAAAATTTTGACAATTTTTTTTAGAATTTTCAGTAATTATAAATGTCCACTTTGGCAAAAAATTAACGGCTTTTGATAAAAAAAAAAATTTTGTTTTAAAATTTAAAAACATGCGTTTCACTTTTCAATTATTTTATCCGTCGACTTTGGCATAATCTAACGGCTGTTGACATAAAAAAAAATTTTGATAATTTTGAAAAATGAGTTACACTTTTAAATAACTTAAAATGCCGATAGTTTGCAAAAATGTAACGGTATTTGACAAACATTTTTTTGAAAATTTTTAAAAAAAATTTTACACTTTTTCGTAATATTTTGCAAAAATCTAACGGCTTTTGACAAAAAAAAGTTTTCAAAATTTGAAAATATGCGTTACACTTTTCAATTATTTTAAACGTCGACTTTGTCGAAAATCTAACGGCTGTTGACAAAAATAAAATTTTGATAATTTTGAAAAATATGTAAGACTTCTTAACAATTTTAAACGTTGGTTTTTTGAGAAAAATCTATCGGTTTTTAAAAACAAAAATTTTTGAAAATTTTGAAAAATATGCGTTATACATTTTCAATTATTTTAAACGTCAACTTTGGCAAAATCTTTCGGCTTTTGACAAAAATAAAATTTTTTTTCAAAATTTAAAAACATGCGTTTCACTTTTCAATTATTTTAATCGTCGACTTTGGCATAATCTAACGGCTGTTGACATAAATAAAATTTTGAAAAATGCGTTATACTTTTAAATAATTTAAAACGTCGATTTTTGCAAAAATGTAACAGTATTTGACAAACATTTTTTTTGAAAATTTGAGAAATATGTTACAATTTTACACATTTTTGTAATATCACTTTGCAAAAATCTAACGGCTTTTGACAAAAAAAAAATTTTCAAAATTTGAAAATATGCGTTACACTTTTCAATTATTTTAAACGTCGACTTTGTTGAAAACCTAACCTAATACGTAAGAATTCTTAACAACTTTAAACGTTGGTTTTTTGAGAAAATCGATCGGCTATTGAAAAAAAAAAATTTTTGAAAATTTAAAAATATGCGTTACACTTTTCAATTATTTTAATACGTCGACTTTGGCAAAATCTAAGGGCTGTTGACAAAAATAAAATTTTGATAATTTTTACAAATTTTGCAAAAATGTAATGGTATTTGACTTAAAAATTTGTTTGAAAATTTTGACAATTTTTTTAGAATTTTCAGTAATTTTAAATGTCCACTTTTGCAAAAAATTAACGGCTTTTGATAAAAAAAAATTTTTTCAAAATTTAAAAATATGCGTTTCACTTTTCAATTATTTTAATCGTCAACTTTGTCAAAATCTAACGGCTGTTGACATAAATAAAATTTTGATAATTTTGAAAAATGCGTTACACTTTTAAATAACTTAAAATGCCGATGTTGCAAAAATGTAACGGTATTTGACAAACATTTTTTTTGAAAATTTTGAAAAAAATTTTACACTTTTCCGTAATATTTTGCAAAAATCTAACGGCTTTTGACAAAAAAAAAAAATTTCAAATTTAAAAATATGCGTTACACTTTTCAATTATTTTAAACGTCGACTTTGTCGAAAATCTAACGGCTGTTGACAAAATAATAAATTTTGAAAAAATTTTTAAGTCAAATACCAATTTTTGACAAAATTTGTCAAAATGTTATTTATTGACAAATTAAAAAAAAAATTTGTTTGAAAATTTTGACAATTTTTTTTAGAATTTTCAGTAATTATAAATGTCCACTTTTGCAAAAAATTAACGGCTTTTGATAAAAAAAATCCATTTTTTCAAAATTTAAAAATATGCTTTACACTTTTCAATTATTTTTAACGTCGGCTTTGGCGAAAATTTAACTGCTGTTGACAAAAATAATATTTTGATAATTTTGACAAATTTTGCAAAAATGTAATGGTATTTGACTTAAAAATTTGTTTGAAAATTTTAAATTTTACAGTAATTATAAATGTCCACTTTTGCAAAAAATTAACGGCTTTTGATAAAAAAAAAATTTTTTTCAAAATTTAAAAATATGCTTTACACTTTTCAATTATTTTTAACGTCGGCTTTGGCGAAAATTTAACTGCTGTTGACAAAAATAATATTTTGATAATTTTGACAAATTTTGCAAAAATGTAATGGTATTTGACTTAAAAATTTGTTTGAAAATTTTGAAAATTTTTTTACATTTTTCAGTATTTATAGATGTCCACTTTTGAAAAAATTAACGGCTTTTGATAAAAAATTTTTTTTTTCAAAATTTAAAAATTTGCGTTTCATTTTTCAATTATTTTAAACCTCGACTTTGGCAAAATCTAACGGCTGTTGACATAAATAAAATTTTGATAATTTTGAAAAATGCGTTACACTTTTAAATAACTTAAAATGCCGATGTTTGCAAAAATGTAACGGTATTTGACAAACATTTTTTTTGAAAATTTTGAAAAAAATTTTACACTTTTCCGTAATATTTTGCAAAAATCTAACGGCTTTTGACAAAAAAAAAATTTTCAAAATTTAAAAATATGCGTTACACTTTTCAATTATTTTAAACGTCGACTTTGTCGAAAATCTAACGGCTGTTGACAAAAAAAAAATATTGATAATTTTGAAAAATACGTAAGACTTCTTAACAATTTTAAACGTTGGTTTTTTGAGAAAATCTATCGGTTTTTAAAAACAAAAATTTTTGAAAATTTAAAAATATGCGGTACACTTTTCAATTATTTTAAACGTCGACTTTGGCGAAAATCTAACGGCTGTTGACAAAAATAATATTTTGATAATTTTGACAAATTTTGCAAAAATGTAATGGTATTTGACTTAAAAATTTGTTTGAAAATTTTAAATTTTACATTTTTCAGTAATTATAAATGTCCACTTTTGCAAAAAATTAACGGCTTTTGATAAAAAAAAAAAATTTTTCAAAATTTAAAAATATGCGTTTCACTTTTCAATTATTTTAATCGTCGACTTTGGCAAAATCTAACGGCTGTTGACATAAATAAAATTTTGATAATTTTGAAAAATTAACCTTTAAATAACTTAAAATGCCATGTTTGCAAAAATGTAACGGTATTTGACAAACATTTTTTTTGAAAATTTTGAAAAAATTTTTACACTTTTCCGTTAATATTTTGCAAAAATCTAACGGCTTTTGACAAAAAAAAATTTTTTAAAATTTAAAAATATGCGTTACACTTTTCAATTATTTTAAACGTCGACTTTGGCGATAATCTAACGGCTGTTGAAATAAATAAAATTTTGATAATTTTGAAAAATACGTAAGACTTCTTAACAATTTTAAACGTTGGTTTTTTGTGAAAATCTATCGGTTTTTGAAAACAAAAATTTTTGAAAATTTAAAAATATGCGTTACACTTTTCAATTATTTTAAACGTCGACTTTGGCGAAAATCTAACTGCTGTTGAAGAAAATAATAATTTGATAATTTTGACAAATTTTGCAAAAATGTAATGGTATTTGACTTAAAAATTTGTTTGAAAATTATGACAATTTTTTTTACAATTTTCAGTAATTATAAATGTCCACTTTGGCAAAAAATTAACGGCTTTTGATAAAAAAAAAATTTGTTTTTCAAAAAATTTAAAAACATGCGTTTCACTTTTCAATTATTTTATCCGTCGACTTTGGCATAATCTAACGGCTGTTGACATAAATAAAATTTTGATAATTTTGAAAAATGAGTTACTCTTTTAAATAACTTAAAATGCCGATGAATGCAAAAATGTAACGGTATTTGACAAACATTTTTGTTGAAAATTTTGAAAAAATTTACACTTTTCCGTAATATTTTGTAAAAATTTAACGGCTTTTGACAAACTTACCATAATTTTCTTAAAAATCTTTTTTTTTCACCATAACAAAAATAATGACATTTTGTTTATGTTTTGACACCCATAGTCATTCTACATTTCAATAATTGCAATATGAACATTTCGAAAATTTGGAAATTTTTAGAATTTATGTAAGGGTTCCCCTTATCATTTTACAGAAATTTTTTTTCACCATAACTTTCCTAAAAATCAAGTGATTTCCAAAAATAATGACATTTTGTTTATGTTTTGACACCCATAGTCATTCTACATTTCAATAATTGCAATATGAACATTTTGAAAATTTTTAGAATTTGTGTAAGGGTCCCCCCTTATCATTTTTCAAAAATTTTTTTTCACCATAACTTTCCTAAAAATCAAGTGATTTCCAAAAATAATGACATTTTGTTTATGTTTTGACACCCATAGTCATTCTACATTTCAATAATTGGAATATGAACATTTTGAAAATTTTTAGAATTTGTGTAAGGGTCCCCCCTTATCATTTTTCAAAAATTTTTTTTCACCATAACTTTCCTAAAAATCAAGTGATTTCCAAAAATAATGACATTTTGTTTATGTTTTGACGGCCATATTCATTCTACATTTCAATAATTGCAATATGAACATTTTGAAAATTTGGAAATTTTTAGAATTTGTGTAAGGGTCCCCCCTTATCATCTTTTCAAAAATTTTTTTTCACCATAACTTTCCTAAAAATCAAGTGATTTCCAAAAATAATGACATTTTGTTTATGTTTTGACACCCATAGTCATTCTACATTTCAATAATTGCAATATGAACATTTTGAAAATTTGGAAATTTTTGGAATTTGTGTAAGGGTCCCCCCTTTATCATTTTTCAGAAATTTTTTTTTCACCATAACTTTCCTAAAAATCAAAAAAAGATTTCCAAAAATAATGACATTTTGTTTATGTTTTGACACCCATAGTCATTCTACATTTCAATAATTGCAATATGAACATTTTGAAAATTTGGAAATTTTTAGAATTTGTGTAGCCCCCTTATCCTATTTTTCAGAAATTTTTTTTTCACCATAACTTTCCTAAAAATCAAGTAAAAATCAAGCGATTTCCAAAAATAATGACATTTTGTTTATGTTTTGACACCCATAGTCATTCTACATTTCAATAATTGCAATATGAACATTTTGAAAATTTGGAAATTTTTAGAATTTGTGTAAGGGTCCCCCCTTATCATTTTTCAGAAATTTTTTTTCACCATAACTTTCCTAAAAATCAAGTGATTTCCAAAAATAATGACATTTTGTTTATGTTTTGACACCCATAGTCATTCTACATTTCAATAATTGCAATATGAACATTTTGAAAATTTGGAAATTTTTAGAATTTGTGTAAGGGTCCCCCCTTATCATTTTTCAGAAATTTTTTTTTCACCATAACTTTCCTAAAAATCAAGTGATTTCCAAAAATAATGACATTTTGTTTATGTTTTGACACCCATAGTCATTCTACATTTCAATAATTGCAATATGAACATTTTGAAAATTTGGAAATATTTTAGAATTTGTGTAAGGGTCCCCCCTTATCATTTTTCAGAAATTTTTTTTTCACCATAACTTTCCTAAAAATCAAGTGATTTCCAAAAATAATGACATTTTGTTT
This sequence comes from Zaprionus inermis, assembly GCA_018151445.1. Taxonomy (NCBI): domain Eukaryota; kingdom Metazoa; phylum Arthropoda; class Insecta; order Diptera; family Drosophilidae; genus Zaprionus; species Zaprionus inermis. The sequence continues at coordinate 8,899 of JAECXD010001072.1, read as the reverse complement.
ATGTTTTGACACCCATAGTCATTCTACATTTCAATAATTGCAATATGAACATTTTGAAAATTTGGAAATTTTTAGAATTTGTGTAAGGGTCCCCCCTTATCATTTTTCAGAAATTTTTTTTCACCATAACTTTCCTAAAAATCAAGTGATTTCCAAAAATAATGACATTTTGTTTATGTTTTGACACCCATAGTCATTCTACATTTCAATAATTGCAATATGAACATTTTGAAAATTTGGAAATTTTTAGAATTTGTGTAAGGGTCCCCCCCTTATCATTTTTCAGAAATTTTTTTTTCACCATAACTTTCCTAAAAATCAAGCGATTTCCAAAAATAATGACATTTTGTTTATGTTTTGACACCCATAGTCATTCTACATTTCAATAATTGCAATATGAACATTTTGAAAATTTGGAAATTTTTAGAATTTGTGTAAGGGTCCCCCCCTTATCATTTTTCAGAAATTTTTTTTCACCATAACTTTCCTAAAAATCAAGTGATTTCCAAAAATAATGACATTTTGTTTATGTTTTGACACCCATAGTCATTCTACATTTCAATAATTGCAATATGAACATTTTGAAAATTTGGAAATTTTTAGAATTTGTGTAAGGGTCCCCCCCTTATCATTTTTCAGAAATTTTTTTTCACCATAACTTTCCTAAAAATCAAGTGATTTCCAAAAATAATGACATTTTGTTTATGTTTTGACACCCATAGTCATTCTACATTTCAATAATTGCAATATGAACATTTTGAAAATTTGGAAATTTTTGGAATTTGTGTAAGGGTCCCCCCTTATCATTTTTCAGAAATTTTTTTTTCACCATAACTTTCCTAAAATTCAAGTGATTTCCAAAAATAATGACATTTTGTTTATGTTTTGACACCCATAGTCATTCTACATTTCAATAATTGCAATATGAACATTTTGAAAATTTGGAAATTTTTAGAATTTGTGTAAGGGTCCCCCCCCTTATCATTTTTCAGAAATTTTTTTTCACCATAACTTTCCTAAAAATCAAGTGATTTCCAAAAATAATGACATTTTGTTTATGTTTTGACACCCATAGTCATTCTACATTTCAATAATTGCAATATGAACATTTTGAAAATTTGGAAATTTTTAGGAATTTGTGTAAGGGTCCCCCTTATCATTTTTCAGAAATTTTTTTTTCACCATAACTTTCCTAAAAATCAAGTGATTTCCAAAAATAATGACATTTTGTTTATGTTTTGACACCCATAGTCATTCTACATTTCAATAATTGCAATATGAACATTTTGAAAATTTGGAAATTTTTGGAATTTGTGTAAGGGTCCCCCCTTATCATTTTTCAGAAATTTTTTTTTCACCATAACTTTCCTAAAATTCAAGTGATTTCCAAAAATAATGACATTTTGTTTATGTTTTGACACCCATAGTCATTCTACATTTCAATAATTGCAATATGAACATTTTGAAAATTTGGAAATTTTTAGAATTTGTGTAAGGGTCCCCCCCTTATCATTTTTCAGAAATTTTTTTTCACCATAACTTTCCTAAAAATCAAGTGATTTCCAAAAATAATGACATTTTGTTTATGTTTTGACACCCATAGTCATTCTACATTTCAATAATTGCAATATGAACATTTTGAAAATTTGGAAATTTTTAGAATTTGTGTAAGGGTCCCCCCCTTATCATTTTTCAGAAATTTTTTTTTCACCATAACTTTCCTAAAAATCAAGTGATTTCCAAAAAATAATGACATTTTGTTTATGTTTTGACACCCATAGTCATTCTACATTTCAATAATTGCAATATGAACATTTTGAAAATTTGGAAATTTTTAGAATTTGTGTAAGGGTCCCCCCCTTATCATTTTTCAGAAATTTTTTTTCACCATAACTTTCCTAAAAATCAAGTGATTTCCAAAAATAATGACATTTTGTTTATGTTTTGACACCCATAGTCATTCTACATTTCAATAATTGCAATATGAACATTTTGAAAATTTGGAAATAAATTTTAGAATTTGTGTAAGGGTCCCCCCTTATCATTTTTCAGAAATTTTTTTTCACCATAACTTTCCTAAAAATCAAGTGATTTCCAAAAATAATGACATTTTGTTTATGTTTTGACACCCATAGTCATTCTACATTTCAATAATTGCAATATGAACATTTTGAAAATTTGGAAATTTTTAGAATTTGTGTAAGGGTCCCCCCCTTATCATTTTTCAGAAATTTTTTTTTCACCATAACTTTCCTAAAAATCAAGTGATTTCCAAAAATAATGACATTTTGTTTATGTTTTGACACCCATAGTCATTCTACATTTCAATAATTGCAATATGAACATTTTGAAAATTTGGAAATTTTTAGAATTTGTGTAAGGGTCCCCCCCTTATCATTTTTCAGAAATTTTTTTTCACCATAACTTTCCTAAAAATCAAGTGATTTCCAAAAATAATGACATTTTGTTTATGTTTTGACACCCATAGTCATTCTACATTTCAATAATTGCAATATGAACATTTTGAAAATTTGGAAATAATTTTAGAATTTGTGTAAGGGTCCCCCCTTATCATTTTTCAGAAATTTTTTTTTCACCATAACTTTCCTAAAAATCAAGTGATTTCCAAAAATAATGACATTTTGTTTATGTTTTGACACCCATAGTCATTCTACATTTCAATAATTGCAATATGAACATTTTGAAAATTTGGAAATTTTTAGAATTTGTGTAAGGGTCCCCCCCCTTATCATTTTTCAGAAATTTTTTTTTCACCATAACTTTCCTAAAAATCAAGTGATTTCCAAAAATAATGACATTTTGTTTATGTTTTGACACCCATAGTCATTCTACATTTCAATAATTGCAATATGAACATTTTGAAAATTTGGAAATTTTTAGAATTTGTGTAAGGGTCCCCCCTTATCATTTTTCAGAAATTTTTTTTCACCATAACTTTCCTAAAAATCAAGTGATTTCCAAAAATAATGACATTTTGTTTATGTTTTGACACCCATAGTCATTCTACATTTCAATAATTGCAATATGAACATTTTGAAAATTTGGAAATTTTTAGAATTTGTGTAAGGGTCCCCCCTTATCATTTTTCAGAAATTTTTTTTCACCATAACTTTCCTAAAATTCAAGTGATTTCCAAAAATAATGACATTTTGTTTATGTTTTGACACCCATAGTCATTCTACATTTCAATAATTGCAATATGAACATTTTGAAAATTTGGAAATTTTTAGAATTTGTGTAAGGGTCCCCCCCTTATCATTTTTCAGAAATTTTTTTTTCACCATAACTTTCCTAAAAATCAAGTGATTTCCAAAAATAATGACATTTTGTTTATGTTTTGACACCCATAGTCATTCTACATTTCAATAATTGCAATATGAACATTTTGAAAATTTGGAAATTTTTAGAATTTGTGTAAGGGTCCCCCCTTATCATTTTTCAGAAATTTTTTTTTCACCATAACTTTCCTAAAAATCAAGTGATTTCCAAAAATAATGACATTTTGTTTATGTTTTGACACCCATAGTCATTCTACATTTCAATAATTGCAATATGAACATTTTGAAAATTTGGAAATTTTTAGAATTTGTGTAAGGGTCCCCCCTTATCATTTTTCAGAAATTTTTTTTTCACCATAACTTTCCTAAAAATCAAGTGATTTCCAAAAATAATGACATTTTGTTTATGTTTTGACACCCATAGTCATTCTACATTTCAATAATTGCAATATGAACATTTTGAAAATTTGGAAATTTTTAGAATTTGTGTAAGGGTCCCCCCTTATCATTTTTCAGAAATTTTTTTTTCACCATAACTTTCCTAAAAATTCAAGTGATTTCCAAAAATAATGACATTTTGTTTATGTTTTGACACCCATAGTCATTCTACATTTCAATAATTGCAATATGAACATTTTGAAAATTTGGAAATTTTTAGAATTTGTGTAAGGGTCCCCCCTTATCATTTTTCAGAAATTTTTTTTCACCATAACTTTCCTAAAAATCAAGTGATTTCCAAAAATAATGACATTTTGTTTATGTTTTGACACCCATAGTCATTCTACATTTCAATAATTGCAATATGAACATTTTGAAAATTTGGAAATTTTTAGAATTTGTGTAAGGGTCCCCCCTTATCATTTTTCAAGAAATTTTTTTTTCACCATAACTTTCCTAAAAATCAAGTGATTTCCAAAAATAATGACATTTTGTTTATGTTTTGACACCCATAGTCATTCTACATTTCAATAAATAAAATTTTAAAAATTTGAAAATTTTAGAATTTGTGTAAGGGTCCCCCTAATTGCAATATGAACATTTTGAAAATTTGTTTCTCAAAATCAAGTGATTTCCAAAATAAAAGACATTTTGTTTATGTTTTGACACCCATAGTCATTCTACATTTCAATAATTTGCAATATGAACATTTTGAAAATTTGGAAATTTTTAGAATTTGTGTAAGGGTCCCCCCTTATCATTTTTCAGACATTTTTTTTCACCATAACTTTCCTAAAATTCAAGTGATTTCCAAAAATAATGACATTTTGTTTATGTTTTGACACCCATAGTCATTCTACATTTCAATAATTGCAATATGAACATTTTGAAAATTTGGAAATTTTTAGAATTTGTGTAAGGGTCCCCCCTTATCATTTTTCAGAAATTTTTTTTCACCATAACTTTCCTAAAAATCAAGTGATTTCCAAAAATAATGACATTTTGTTTATGTTTTGACACCCATAGTCATTCTACATTTCAATAATTGCAATATGAACATTTTGAAAATTTGGAAATTTTTAGAATTTGTGTAAGGGTCCCCCTTATCATTTTTCAGAAATTTTTTTTTCACCATAACTTTCCTAAAAATCAAGTGATTTCCAAAAATAATGACATTTTGTTTATGTTTTGACACCCATAGTCATTCTACATTTCAATAATTGCAATATGAACATTTTGAAAATTTGGAAATTTTTAGAATTTGTGTAAGGGTCCCCCCTATCATTTTTCAGAAATTTTTTTTTCACCATAACTTTCCTAAAAATCAAGTGATTTCCAAAAATAATGACATTTTGTTTATGTTTTGACACCCATAGTCATTCTACATTTCAATAATTGCAATATGAACATTTTGAAAATTTGGAAATTTTTAGAATTTGTGTAAGGGTCCCCCCTTATCATTTTTCCAGAAATTTTTTTTCACCATAACTTTCCTAAAATTCAAGTGATTTCCAAAAATAATGACATTTTGTTTATGTTTTGACACCCATAGTCATTCTACATTTCAATAATTGCAATATGAACATTTTGAAAATTTGGAAATTTTTAGAATTTGTGTAAGGGTCCCCCCTTATCATTTTTCAGAAATTTTTTTTCACCATAACTTTCCTAAAAATCAAGTGATTTCCAAAAATAATGACATTTTGTTTATGTTTTGACACCCATAGTCATTCTACATTTCAATAATTGCAATATGAACATTTTGAAAATTTGGAAATTTTTAGAATTTGTGTAAGGGTCCCCCCCTTATCATTTTTCAGAAATTTTTTTTTACCATAACTTTCCTAAAAATCAAGTGATTTCCAAAAATAATGACATTTTGTTTATGTTTTGACACCCATAGTCATTCTACATTTCAATAATTGCAATATGAACATTTTGAAAATTTGGAAATTTTTAGAATTTGTGTAAGGGTCCCCCCCTTATCATTTTTCAGAAATTTTTTTTTCACCATAACTTTCCTAAAAATCAAGTGATTTCCAAAAATAATGACATTTTGTTTATGTTTTGACACCCATAGTCATTCTACATTTCAATAATTGCAATATGAACATTTTGAAAATTTGGAAATTTTTAGAATTTGTGTAAGGGTCCCCCCCTTATCATTTTTCAGAAATTTTTTTTTCACCATAACTTTCCTAAAAATCAAGTGATTTCCAAAAATAATGACATTTTGTTTATGTTTTGACACCCATAGTCATTCTACATTTCAATAATTGCAATATGAACATTTTGAAAATTTGGAAATTTTTAGAATTTGTGTAAGGGTCCCCCCCTTATCATTTTTCAGAAATTTTTTTTCACCATAACTTTCCTAAAAATTCAAGTGATTTCCAAAAATAATGACATTTTGTTTATGTTTTGACACCCATAGTCATTCTACATTTCAATAATTGCAATATGAACATTTTGAAAATTTGGAAATTTTTAGAATTTGTGTAAGGGTCCCCCCCTTATCATTTTTCAGAAATTTTTTTTCACCATAACTTTCCTAAAAATCAAGTGATTTCCAAAAATAATGACATTTTGTTTATGTTTTGACACCCATAGTCATTCTACATTTCAATAATTGCAATATGAACATTTTGAAAATTTGGAAATTTTTAGAATTTGTGTAAGGGTCCCCCCTTATCATTTTTCAGAAATTTTTTTTCACCATAACTTTCCTAAAAATCAAGTGATTTCCAAAAATAATGACATTTTGTTTATGTTTTGACACCCATAGTCATTCTACATTTCAATAATTGCAATATGAACATTTTGAAAATTTGGAAATTTTTAGAATTTGTGTAAGGGTCCCCCCCTTATCATTTTTCAGAAATTTTTTTTTACCATAACTTTCCTAAAAATCAAGTGATTTCCAAAAATAATGACATTTTGTTTATGTTTTGACACCCATAGTCATTCTACATTTCAATAATTGCAATATGAACATTTTGAAAATTTGGAAATTTTTAGAATTTGTGTAAGGGTCCCCCCTTATCATTTTTCAGAAATTTTTTTTTCACCATAACTTTCCTAAAAATCAAGTGATTTCCAAAAATAATGACATTTTGTTTATGTTTTGACACCCATAGTCATTCTACATTTCAATAATTGCAATATGAACATTTTGAAAATTTGGAAATTTTTAGAATTTGTGTAAGGGTCCCCCCCTTATCATTTTTCAGAAATTTTTTTTCACCATAACTTTCCTAAAAATCAAGTGATTTCCAAAAATAATGACATTTTGTTTATGTTTTGACACCCATAGTCATTCTACATTTCAATAATTGCAATATGAACATTTTGAAAATTTGGAAATTTTTAGAATTTGTGTAAGGGTCCCCCCTTATCATTTTTCAGAAATTTTTTTTTCACCATAACTTTCCTAAAAATCAAGTGATTTCCAAAAATAATGACATTTTGTTTATGTTTTGACACCCATAGTCATTCTACATTTCAATAATTGCAATATGAACATTTTGAAAATTTGGAAATTTTTAGAATTTGTGTAAGGGTCCCCCCTTATCATTTTTCAGAAATTTTTTTTCACCATAACTTTCCTAAAAATCAAGTGATTTCCAAAAATAATGACATTTTGTTTATGTTTTGACACCCATAGTCATTCTACATTTCAATAATTGCAATATGAACATTTTGAAAATTTGGAAATTTTTAGAATTTGTGTAAGGGTCCCCCCTTATCATTTTTCAGAAATTTTTAAATTTTCACCATAACTTTCCTAAAAATCAAGTGATTTCCAAAAATAATGACATTTTGTTTATGTTTTGACACCCATAGTCATTCTACATTTCAATAATTGCAATATGAACATTTTGAAAATTTGGAAATTTTTAGAATTTGTGTAAGGGTCCCCCCTTATCATTTTTCAGAATTTTTTTTTCACCATAACTTTCCTAAAAATCAAGTGATTTCCAAAAATAATGACATTTTGTTTATGTTTTGACACCCATAGTCATTCTACATTTCAATAATTGCAATATGAACATTTTGAAAATTTGGAAATTTTTAGAATTTGTGTAAGGGTCCCCCCCTTATCATTTTTCAGAAATTTTTTTTTCACCATAACTTTCCTAAAAATCAAGTGATTTCCAAAAATAATGACATTTTGTTTATGTTTTGACACCCATAGTCATTCTACATTTCAATAATTGCAATATGAACATTTTGAAAATTTGGAAATTTTTAGAATTTGTGTAAGGGTCCCCCCCTTATCATTTTTCAGAAATTTTTTTTTCACCATAACTTTCCTAAAAATCAAGTGATTTCCAAAAATAATGACATTTTGTTTATGTTTTGACACCCATAGTCATTCTACATTTCAATAATTGCAATATGAACATTTTGAAAATTTGGAAATTTTTAGAATTTGTGTAAGGGTCCCCCCTTATCATTTTTCAGAAATTTTTTTTTCACCATAACTTTCCTAAAAATCAAGTGATTTCCAAAAATAATGACATTTTGTTTATGTTTTGACACCCATAGTCATTCTACATTTCAATAATTGCAATATGAACATTTTGAAAATTTGGAAATTTTTAGAATTTGTGTAAGGGTCCCCCCCTTATCATTTTTCAGAAATTTTTTTTTCACCATAACTTTCCTAAAAATCAAGTGATTTCCAAAAATAATGACATTTTGTTTATGTTTTGACACCCATAGTCATTCTACATTTCAATAATTGCAATATGAACATTTTGAAAATTTGGAAATTTTTAGAATTTGTGTAAGGGTCCCCCCTTATCATTTTTCAGAAATTTTTTTTCACCATAACTTTCCTAAAAATCAAGTGATTTCCAAAAATAATGACATTTTGTTTATGTTTTGACACCCATAGTCATTCTACATTTCAATAATTGCAATATGAACATTTTGAAAATTTGGAAATTTTTAGAATTTGTGTAAGGGTCCCCCCCTTATCATTTTTCAGAAATTTTTTTTCACCATAACTTTCCTAAAAATCAAGTGATTTCCAAAAATAATGACATTTTGTTTATGTTTTGACACCCATAGTCATTCTACATTTCAATAATTGCAATATGAACATTTTGAAAATTTGGAAATTTTTAGAATTTGTGTAAGGGTCCCCCCTTATCATT
>JAECXD010001069.1:0-29171 GCA_018151445.1 Zaprionus inermis | reverse complement strand
GTTGAGATATATTGTGAGGCAGCATATATGTATAGGCGTCTCTATCACACATGCATAATTTATATCTGAAAAGTAATATATGCAAAGGGCAACATCCAATAAGAATCGAGTGGAACTTGCATAGGCAAAAAAAATTAGAGACGGAAAGAAATAAAAAGTAAGAACGCATTGTTCACATTTGGCACGTGTTTTTCTGAAGAATTGTAGCGGGTATATCACAGTCGAGTATGGTCGACTGTAGCATTTCCGACTTGTTTTTTATACCCTTGCAGCGGGTATATTAATTTTAGCCAGAAGTTTGCAACGCACCTTAGCAGACATCTCCGACCCTATAAAGTATATATATTCTGATTCAGCATCACCAGAGGAGTCGAAAAATGGATGTCCGTCTGTCCGTCCGTCCGTCCGTCCGTCTGTTGCAACGCAAACTAGTCTCTCAGTTTTTAAGCTATCTTCATGAAACTTGGCACACAAGCTTATTATTGCTGTAGGCTGTTAATAAGTCGGAACGAGCCAGATCGGACCGATATATCGTATAGCTGTCATGGAGCTTATCGGCCGATTTTCGTTATATTTCAAGATATAGCTATCAGGCTTACCACATCCCAATCTAAGTGTGTCCCTAATAATAAAGTTCGAAATCGAACTTTTATAACTTATAACGATCAACGATCGATCTACTGAAGGTTCATGTTGCAATTTTATGGAAATCTGAGTACTATTACATGTAGCTGTTAAACAAAAAATCATATAGCTGTCAAACGTATTTTTGAATAAGAACTTTCCAAATTTACATTTTATGACCAACACATCCTTTACAACACAAAGACAATTCCTCATAACATTTTGTTTTAAGTATATAAGAAATCCAGGTATATACAAAAGCATTAAAAGGTAAAATTTTTTTTTTTAAGCAGGTGTTTGATTCATAGCCTTAATCAGGTAAAAATCTCGACTTCCTGTACTGTTATAATTGTTCAATAAATACCACAGAAACCAGCAGCAATCCAAATATATTTTATATTTTGTATAACTGCAAGGGTATGAAACCTTCGGCAAGCCGAAGGTAGCCTTGCTTTCTTGTTATTTTTTTAAATTATAAGTTACAACGTATTGCTTTTAAATACTTATATATTGATGCCGAAAATCACACTGATTTTGTTACTTATTTTATTTATATTCGAAATTATTAAATCTTTTTTTATTTTCCGCCACAGGAATATGCAAATATGGATTTAGAGAAATGCAACATTTTCTTTATACATTGTGTGCTAACAAAAGTCGGGTTTGTAAACAATTACCATTAGTTTTCTCATGTTAAAAGCTAGTCCATAATCGCTTTTAAGCTATCAAATTAAAGTTTGTACAACTTATTACAAAATAAGTCGAGCTAAGAAACAAGACGATTCATGATTGTTTAAACCTAGCACGTACCACTTAAGTAAACTGACTCGTCCGCAAGTTAATAATTGGAAAGCGATTCATGAAGTAGAATGCAGGACATCTGGAATGGGTTCTTGTTCGCGCTTTGTGCGGGAGGCTTTCATGAAGGGAACTCACAACACCAGGCCATGTCTTTAAAATTTGGAGGCGTGGATAGAGTCGCTCTAACGTGGCGAAGCGTCCCACGTCCCACGTATTGCGTCAAATCGCAATAAATATGTAAATATGTATGTCCATAATACACCCTCAAATTTCATCAAAATCGGACCACTAAAACAAATATCTGCCATAGAAATAATCGGCCGTAATGAGTTGTTGGTATGAAAACATTCATTTATTTGACCATTAATCTTTATTAATTATTATCACTTTAAAAAACTGTCGGTTTTGTTTTTGCTTATCATAAATCTTTCTTCTCTTCAAAGTGGACGGGCGCGTTTTTTTGTGCTCCACGCTTTTACCTAATGCTTTGCAAACAATCGGCGTTTGTCATCAAATAATTATAATTTAATATAATTGAAAGATATTCGTTCACATTCGTGAGTGCATGCCTGCTGTTCTTACCCTCTGGTTTGACTCAATTTAATTAAACTTCGAAACTATTATATTATTCTACTTCCAATTGTTTTTGTTGTTTTTTTCTGCTCTTCGTTTTTCAGAGCGCAATTGTTTTTATTGTGCTCCTATTTTTCTTCGCTCTTCAGGTGACGGTTGTTTAATAGCTTAAAGCTATTAAATGAGTCACCCAAGTGTTTAAATCTGATCTTACATCTCAAGATGTAACGGCTTATATTGAAGCCAAAATACTAGCTGTCGAGCTGAAAGTGGAAAAATTTGTCATATGAGAGATATCGTCCTTTAAAATGAGTGTCCCGGCAGAACTACCTGCCATTATATGTTCTTCCAAATTTTGGCCAAATGTAATGGTTAAAGAGTTTAGGGCGAAAAAGAAAAAGAATCGGAAACTGATTGCTCTTTCACTGCCAATCCAAGAAACGTCGACTCAAAAACAAAATGCAAAAAACTAAGTGCTACATTTCTTCGTACATACCAAAACGATAGAGGATTATGTACAAAATTTTCTAATTTATTCATAAACAACATTTTTTTACCTCCCATGTTTTTGTGTTTACTGAAACTTGGTTAAAACCGGATATTTTAAACACCGAAGTTTTACCAAGTAAGTATAAGATCAAGCCTGTAGGTTGATCGACCTGGCCGACGTGGTGGAGTTCTGATTGCAGTAAACTCAGTCATAACATCGGAACTTTTTCAACCGGAGGTTCAACATTATATTGAATTTATTTGTGTAAAATTACACTTCCCCGGTTTTTCTGTTTTATAACCTGTTCATATATTTCGCCGTCATCGGAATTGTCAGTCTATTTGCAACACTTGTCTGCAATAAAGACTGTTTTCAACCTGTCATGAGACAGGGATCATTTTATAGTCCTTGGTGACTTTAGTATTCCTGAATGTGACTGGACACCTAGTGTTGATGACACTTATTTATTGCCTTCTCAGCAGCATATTCAACGGTCTATCTATATGTCATTGTCACAGGTCAATCATGTCGAAAACTTTAGAAACAGATCCTTGGATTTATGCTTCGTATCTGATCCATCTAGGGTGTCTCTAAAAAGGACTCAACCACTTTCTTTACCAGAAGATTCTTATCATCCCATTTTTGAAGCTACTTTTGATTTAGGCGTATGTTTTGTTAAATATGAAAAACTGTGTAAACGTATACGCTGCTTTAGAAAAGCAGACTTTGTATTATTGAACTTCTTAATTTCCAACTGCGACTGGTCATGACTCGACTAATGATATTTCAGTATCGGTAAAACCATTGACTCTTTCTTTGATATTTGTGTACTGCGTTTCTATCTGTCATGCTCAAGTAAGCCACCATGACTTACAAAATGGTTGTCTCGCCTTAAAAATTTTAAATCTAGTTTATTTACAAAATATAAAATTAGAAAGTGAGAAACTAAAACTTGCAGAAACGTACCGAAACTGAACGTTTAACAGATATTTTGTTTATGTACGTACCGGACCCATGCCCGGAACTACAAAATGTATCGGTGCGATTCTCTGATACGAAGGCCCATGATACTGGGCATAGCACTGAAATAGATTTTTAAAAAGTTGTTTTTATTTAAGAATTTCAAGAAATTTGCGATTTCCGTAGAAGATTTGCTGTGATAATAAAGGCTTGCTTTTGCCAACGACTTATTCGGGACATAGTTGCAAATTCAAGAAATCACTTTATTGTGAAACTCGAAAACTGTTCTATTTTATAATAGCTTGCATATTCATTTATATTCGGATACAAATTTTACATAAGAAATGATAGTTAAATGCTTAAACAAGGGTCAATCAGCAAATTTTTTTTTAATTTTGGAAACCAGTGATATTAGCACAGAAAAATAAATATTTAAACAACTTTTAAATTGTATGTATGCGTGCATGTTTCTCATTAAGTTAAATTATGTATAGACCACATTTTATTTTAATTTTTTGCATTCTTATTTGTTTTATAGGCGAGTTATAATGCGAGCATTGCAAACGGATCGAAATTTCTGGCAAGTCGGTCGAAAAATTGTTGCAGCTATTTGGGATGCACACGCTCGGATATATCATGGTTATGAGGTCATCGGCCTAGATAACATACCTCAGAAGGGACCCGCGCTGATCGTATATTACCATGGCGCGATTCCCATTGACATGTATTACTTGAATTCAAGATGGCGATCGATTTCTTTTTAAACTGCCCGGCTGGGGCACCATATCAGTGGCATTTCACGTCAGCCCCGGAACGGTTCAATCATGTGTGAGCATACTACGCGATGGAAACCTATTGGCTATCTCACCAGGGGGAGTTTATGAGGCACAATTCGGTGACCATTACTATGAGCTGCTTTGGCGCAATCGAGTGGGTTTCGCGAAGGTGGCCCAGGAAGCCAAGGTTCCAATCATTCCTTGCTTTACGCAAAATCTTCGTGAAGGATTTCGCCAGGTGGGAATTTTTCGCACGTTCTTCATGCGACTCTATAATAAGGTACGCATACCTGTGTATCCCATCTACGGCGGCTTTCCAGTTAAGTTCCGCACATTTTTGGGGGAAACCAATCCACTATGATGAAAACCTGACTCCGCAGGACTTACAAATAAAGGTTTGTGTGGTGAATATCTTATTGAGCATACTATCTAATTCTATTTTCGGATTAAACATCAGGTGGCAACATCAACGTCTACCTGGTAGTATACTCTTGGCATTGCTGGATCGACTTCCAGCGTTTAGGAGACTGCGTAGAAGTTCCAATTTAGCGTCAAGTAAAAGAGGGAGAAGCAAGGACAAAGCGGACTAGACCTCACATTTCCCAATTGTTACCAACTGTGTTAATGACATAAACATATTTTTGTCGTACATCATGAGACAGACAGACGGACATGGCTATATCGACTCGGCTATTCATGCTGATTCAGAATATATGTACTTTATGGGGTCGGAGATTTCTCCTTCCGCCTGTTACAAACATTTTCGGTTGGCACAAAGCTATAATACCCATATACTTTTCGAGTAGCGGGTATAACAAACATTTTCGGTTGTCAGAAAGCTATAATACCTTTATACTTTTCGGGTAGCAGGTATAAAAATAGTATATGGTCATAATGCTGAAGCAGAGCCAATGCAGTAAAAGCAGATGATAATATCTGAGATGAATGTACTATGGCATACAAACGATCGCATTAGGCGTTGAACAGGACTTTGAAAGATATTGAAAACAACAACAAGCTATTTGGTAGCACTCCTTTAGACCTTTTAGGTAATTATACCCGCTACTCGAAGAGTATAAGGGTATTATAACTTTGTGCCAACCGAAAATGTTTGTTATACCCGCTACTCGAAGAGTATATGGGTATTATAGATTTGTGCCAACCGAAAAGGTTTGTAACAGGCGAAAGGAGACATCTCCGACCCCATAAAGTATATATATTCTGAATCAGCATGAATAGCCGAGTCGATATAGCCATGTCCGTCTGTCCGTCTGTCTGTCTGTCCGTCCGTATGAAAACCTAGATCTCAGCTATATAAGAGCTAGAGCTGTCAAATTTGGAGGCAATATGTGTTAATTCTGCACGCAGATCAAGTTTATTTTGGATTTTTGCAACGCCTCAATCCGCCCCCATAAATCGAAAAAAAAAAACGATTGTAGCTGCAAATATAGCTCTACAGCAATCATACATGTGATAAAAACCACCATGCGGGTGTGTTGGCCAAGTTTCAATAAGATCGGCCGATAAATAAGGAAGATATTCAAGAAATAGTATTGCACTGTGGCCATGTGCTTATGTCGGTTTTTCCTAATGTCAGAACCCGAGTTCAACTCCATCAGCAGACAACTTTTTATACCCTTGCAGAGGGTATATTAATTTTAGCCAAAAGTTTGCAACGCACCTTAGGAGACATCTCCGACCCTATAAAGTATATATATTCTGAATCAGCATCACCAGAGGAGTCGAAAAATGGATGTCCGTCTGTCCGTCCGTCCGTCCGTCTGTTGCAACGCAAACTAGTCTCTCAGTTTTTGAGCTATCTTCATGAAACTTGGCATACAAGCTTCTTATTGCTGTAGGCTGTAAATAAGTCGGAACGAGCCAGATCGGACCGATATATCGTATAGCTGTCATAGAAGCTATCGGCCGATTTTTGATGTTTTTCAAGATATTGCAACAAGATTTGGCAAATCCTATTCTTATTACGTTCTTAATGTGCTGTCAAAATTATATCAAAATCGGACCACTATAACATATAGCTGCCATAGGAACAATCGGCTGAAATCAGGGTTTTTGTATGCAAACCTGTTTTGTTTTTGGAAATACCGCACATTATCAATACTTTTTAATGTTATACAGTAACCCGCCCTTAGTTTTTCCATTTAAATATCTCATACGTTTATATTATATAGCTGTTATAGGAACAATCAGTCAGTCCGTCGGTCTGTTGCAAGGCAAATTAGTCCCCCAGTTATTGAGCTATCTTCATGAAACTTTGCTCACAAGCTTCTTATTTCTGCCCTCTTTAAATAAGTCGGAATGGGCCAGATCGGACTGATATATCGTATAGCTGTCATGGAGCCTATCGCCCGATTTTCGTTATATTTCAAGATATAGCTATCAGGCTTACCACATCCAAATCTAAGTGTGTCCCTAATAATAAAGTTCGAAATCGAACTTTTATAACTTATAACGATCAACGATCGGTCTAATGAAGGTTCATGTTGCAATTTTATTCTGAGTACTATTACATATAGTTGTTAAACAAAAAATCATGTAGCTGTTATTCAAACGCATTTTTGAATGAGAACTTTCCAAATTTATTTATATGTTATGACCAACAGATCATTTACATCACAAAGACATTTCCTCATAACATTTTGTGTTAAGTATATAAGAAATTCAGGTATATACAAAAGCATTAAAAGGTAGAATTATTTTTTTTTAAGCAGGTGTTTGATTCATAGCCTTAATCAGGTAAAAATCACGACTTCCTGTACTGTTATAATTGTTCAATAAATACCACAGAAACCAGCAGCAATCCAAATATATTTTATATTTTGTACAACTGCAAGGGTATGAAACCTTCGGCAAGCCGAAGGTAGCCTTGCTTTCTTGTTTATTTTATAGTGTGTTGCAAAATTCAAAATAAATTTTTAGTATGTTTAAAGCCACTTAGAATCGAAAGAGACATTGAGCAGCAACACAAAAAACAAACGACAAATCTAATTAGATATGTTGAGATGTATTGTGAGGCAACATATATGTATGTATGTATAGGCGTCTCTTTCACACATGCATAATTTATAACTGCAAAGTAATAAAAGCAAAGGGCAGCATCCAATAAGAATCGAGTGGAACTTGCAAAACAAATTAGAGACGGAAAGAAATAAAAAGCAAGAACGCATTGTTCACATTTGGCACGTGTTTTTCCGAAGAATTGTAGCGGGTATATCACAGTCGAGTCAGCTCGACTGTAGCCTTTCCGACTTGTTGTAATTATGTGACAACTGTTTTTTTATACCCTTGCAGAGGGTATATTAATTTTAGCCAGATGTTTGCAACGCACCTTAGGAGACATCTCCGACCCTATAAAGTATATATATTCTGAATCAGCATCACCAGAGGAGTCAAAAAATGGATGTCCGTCTGTCCGTCCGTCCGTCCGTCCGTCTGTTGCAACGCAAACTAGTCTCTCAGTTTTTGAGCTATCTTCATGAAACTTGGCACACAAGCTTCTTATTGCTGTAGGCTGTAAATAAGTCGGAACGAGCCAGATCGGACCGATATATCGTATAGCTGTCATAGAAGCTATCGGCCGATTTTTGTTGTTTTTCAAGATATTGCAACAAGATTTAGCAAATCCTATTCTTATTACGTTCTTAATGTGCTGTCAAAATTGCATCAAAATCGGACCACTATAACATATAGCTGCCATAGGAACAATCGGCTGAAATCAGGGTTTTTGTATGCAAACCTGTTTTGTTTTTTGGAAATACCGCACATTATCAATACTTTTTAATGTTATACAGTAACCCGCCCTTAGTTTTTCCATTTAAATATCTCAGACGTTTATATTCTATAGCTGTTATAGGAACAATCAGTCAGTCCGTCTGTCTGTTGCAACTCAAATTAGTCCCCCCAGTTATTGAGCTATCTTAATGAAACTTGGCACAGCTTATTATTGCTGTAGGCTGTAAATAAGTCGGAACGAGCCAGATCGGACCGATATATCGTATAGCTGTCATAGAAGCTATCGGCCGATTTTTGTTGTTTTTCAAGATATTGCAGCAATATTTGGCAAATCCTATTCTTATTACGTTCTTAATGTCCTGTCAAAATTGTATCAGTTTGATTTGTACAAAAAATCGACGATAAATTTTGTTTTTTAATTTAACGGATTTTTTTGGCATGTTTTTAATGGGTTTTTTTTTATCAAAAATCGTTAGATTTGTAAAAAAATCGACGTTTCACTTTATTCTTAAATTAAACGGATTTTTAGTCATGTTTTTAATGCGTTTTTTTGGTCACAAACCGTTTGATTTGTACAAAAATCGACGATCCATATTTTTTGTTATTTTGCGGATTTTTATACCCTTGCAGAGGGTATATTAATTTTAGCCAGAAGTTTGCAACGCACCTTAGGAGACATCTCCGACCCTATAAAGTATATATATTCTGAATCAGTATCACCAGAGGAGTCAAAAAATGGATGTCCGTCTGTCCGTCCGTCCGTCCGTCTGTTGCAACGCAAACTAGTCTCTCAGTTTTTGAGCTATCTTCATGAAACTTGGCACACAAGCTTCTTATTGCTGTAGGCTGTAAATAAGTCGGAACGAGCCAGATCGGACCGATATATCGTATAGCTGTCATAGAAGCTATCGGCCGATTTTTGTTGTTTTTCAAGATATTGCAACAAGATATGGCAAGTCCTATTCTTATTACGTTCTTAATGTGCTGTCAAAATTGTATCAAAATCGGACCACTATAACATATAGCTGCCATAGGAACAATCGGCTGAAATCAGGGTTTTTGTATGCAAACCTGTTTTGTTTTTGGAAATACCGCACATTATCAATACTTTTTAATGTTATACAGTAACCCGCCCTTAGTTTTTCCATTTAAATATCTCATACGTTTATATTATATAGCTGCTATAGGAACAATCAGTCAGTCCGTCTGTCTGTTGCAACTCAAATTAGTCCCCCAGTTATTGAGCTATCTTCACGAAACTTTGCTCACAAGCTTCTTATTTCTGCCCTCTTTAAATAAGTCGGAACGGGCCAGATCGGACTGATATATCGTATAGCTGTCATGGAGCCTATCGGCCGATTTTCGTTATTTTTCAAGATATAGCTATCAGGCTTACCACATCCAAATCTAAGTGTGTCCCTAATAATAAAGTTCGAAATCGAACTTTTATAACTTATAACGATCAACGATCGGCCTAATGAAGGTTCATGTTGCAATTTTATGGAAACCTGGGTACTATTACATGTAGCTGTTAAACAAAAAATCATATAGCTGTCAAACGTATTTTTTAATAAGAACTTTCCAAATTTAGATTTTATGACCAACACATCCTTTACAACACAAAGACATTTCCTCATAACATTTTGTTTTAAGTATATAAGAAATCCAGGTATATACAAAAGCATTAAAAGGTAGAATTATTTTTTTTTTAAGCAGGTGTTTGATTCATAGCCTTAATCAGTTAAAAATCTCGACTTCCTGTACTGTTATAATTGTTCAATAAATACCACAGAAACCAGCAGCAATCCAAATATATTTTATATTTTGTACAACTGCAAGGGTATGAAACCTTCGGCAAGCCGAAGGTAGCCTTGCTTTCTTGTTTATTTTATAGTGTGTTGCAAAATTCAAAATAAATTTTTAGTATGTTTAAAGCCACTTAGAATCGAAAGAGACATTGAGCAGCAACACAAAAAACAAACGACAAATCTAATTAGATATGTTGAGATGTATTGTGAGGCAACATATATGTATGTATGTATAGGCGTCTCTTTCACACATGCATAATTTATAACTGCAAAGTAATAAAAGCAAAGGGCAACAGCCAATAAGAATCGAGTGGAACTTGCAAAACAAATTAGAGACGGAAAGAAATAAAAAGCAAGAACGCATTGTTCACATTTGGCACGTGTTTTTCCGAAGAATTGTAGCGGGTATATCACAGTCGAGTCAGCTCGACTGTAGCCTTTCCGACTTGTTGTAATTATGTGACAACTGTTTTTATATACCCTTGCAGAGGGTATATTAATTTTAGCCAGATGTTTGCAACGCACCTTAGGAGACATCTCCGACCCTATAAAGTATATATATTCTGAATCAGCATCACCAGAGGAGTCAAAAAATGGATGTCCGTCTGTCCGTCCGTCCGTCCGTCCGTCTGTTGCAACGCAAACTAGTCTCTCAGTTTTTGAGCTATCTTCATGAAACTTGGCACACAAGCTTCTTATTGCTGTAGGCTGTAAATAAGTCGGAACGAGCCAGATCGGACCGATATATCGTATAGCTGTCATAGAAGCTATCGGCCGATTTTTGTTGTTTTTCAAGATATTGCAACAAGATTTAGCAAATCCTATTCTTATTACGTTCTTAATGTGCTGTCAAAATTGCATCAAAATCGGACCACTATAACATATAGCTGCCATAGGAACAATCGGCTGAAATCAGGGTTTTTGTATGCAAACCTGTTTTGTTTTTGGAAATACCGCACATTATCAATACTTTTTAATGTTATACAGTAACCCGCCCTTAGTTTTTCCATTTAAATATCTCAGACGTTTATATTCTATAGCTGTTATAGGAACAATCAGTCAGTCCGTCTGTCTGTTGCAACTCAAATTAGTCCCCCCAGTTATTGAGCTATCTTAATGAAACTTGGCACAGCTTATTATTGCTGTAGGCTGTAAATAAGTCGGAACGAGCCAGATCGGACCGATATATCGTATAGCTGTCATAGAAGCTATCGGCCGATTTTTGTTGTTTTTCAAGATATTGCAGCAATATTTGGCAAATCCTATTCTTATTACGTTCTTAATGTGCTGTCAAAATTGTATCAGTTTGATTTGTACAAAAATCGACGATAAATTTTGTTTTTTAATTTAACGGATTTTTTTGGCATGTTTTTAATGGGCTTTTTTAATCAAAAATCGTTAGATTTGTAAAAAAATCGACGTTTCACTTTATTCTTAAATTAAACGGATTTTTAGTCATGTTTTTAATGCGTTTTTTTGGTCACAAACCGTTTGATTTGTACAAAAATCGACGATCCATATTTTTTTGTTATTTTGCGGATTTTTATACCCTTGCAGAGGGTATATTAATTTTAGCCAGAAGTTTGCAACGCACCTTAGGAGACATCTCCGACCCTATAAAGTATATATATTCTGAATCAGCATCACCAGAGGAGTCGAAAAATGGATGTCCGTCTGTCCGTCCGTCCGTCCGTCTGTTGCAACGCAAACTAGTCTCTCAGTTTTTGAGCTATCTTCATGAAACTTGGCATACAAGCTGTAGGCTGTAAATAAGTCGGAACGAGCCAGATCGGACCGATATATCGTATAGCTGTCATAGAAGCTATCGGCCGATTTTTGTTGTTTTTCAAGATATTGCAACAAGATATGGCAAGTCCTATTCTTATTACGTTCTTAATGTGCTGTCAAAATTGTATCAAAATCGGACCACTATAACATATAGCTGCCATAGGAACAATCGGCTGAAATCAGGGTTTTTGTATGCAAACCTGTTTTGTTTTTGGAAATACCGCACATTATCAATACTTTTTAATGTTATACAGTAACCCGCCCTTAGTTTTTCCATTTAAATATCTGAGACGTTTATATTCTATAGCTGTTATATTAACAATCAGTCAGTCCGTCTGTCTGTTGCAACTCAAATTAGTCCCCCAGTTATTGAGCTATCTTCATGAAACTTGCCACACAAGCTTATTATTGATGTAGGCTGTAAATAAGTCGGAACGAGCCAGATCGGACCGATATATCGTATAGCTGTCATAGAAGCTATCGGCCGATTTTTGATGTTTTTCAAGATATTGCAACAAGATTTGGCAAATCCTACTCTTATTACGTTCTTAATGTGCTGTCAAAATTGTATCAAAATCGGACCATTATAACATATAGCTGCCATAGGAACAATCGGCTGAAATCAGGGTTTTCGTATGCAAACCTGTTTTGTTTTTGGAAATACCGCACATTATCAATACTTTTTAATGGTTTACAGTAACCCGCCCTTAGTTTTTCCATTTAAATATCTGAGACGTTTATATTCTTTAGCTGTTATAGGAACAATCAGTCAGTCCGTCTGTCTGTTGCAACTCAAATTAGTCCCCCAGTTATTGAGCTATCTTCATGAAACTTGCCACACAAGCTTATTATTGATGTAGGCTGTAAATAAGTCGGAACGAGCCAGATCGGACCGATATATCGTATAGCTGTCATAGAAGCTATCGGCCGATTTTTGTTGTTTTTCAAGATATTGCAACAAGATTTGGCAAATCCTATTCTTATTACGTTCTTAATGTGCTGTCAAAATTGTATCAAAATCGGACCACTATAACATATAGCTGCCATAGGAACAATCGGCTGAAATCAGGGTTTTCGTATGCAAACCTGTTTTGTTTTTGGAAATACCGCACATTATCAATACTTTTTAATGGTTTACAGTAACCCGCCCTTAGTTTTTCCATTTAAATATCTGAGACGTTTATATTCTTTAGCTGTTATAGGAACAATCAGTCAGTCCGTCTGTCTGTTGCAACTCAAATTAGTCCCCCAGTTATTGCTATCTTCATGAAACTTGGCACCCAAGCTTATTATTGATGTAGGCTGTAAATAAGTCGGAACGAGCCAGATCGGACCGATATATCGTATAGCTGTCATTGAAGCTATCGGCCGATTTTTGTTGTTTTTCAAGATATAGCTATCAGGCTTACCACATCCAAATCTAAGTGTGTCCCTAATAATAAAGTTCGAAATCGAACTTTTATAACTTATAACGATCAACGATCGGTCTAATGAAGGTTCATGTTGCAATTTTATTCTGAGTACTATTACATATAGTTGTTAAACAAAAAATCATGTAGCTGTTATTCAAACGCATTTTTGAATGAGAACTTTCCAAATTTATTTATATGTTATGACCAACAGATCCTTTACATCACAAAGACATTTCCTCATAACATTTTGTGTTAAGTATATAAGAAAACCAGGTATATACAAAAGCATTAAAAAGGTAGAATTATTTTTTTTCGAAGCAGGTGTTTGATTCATGGCCTTAATCAGGTAAAAATCTTGATTTCCTGTACTGTTATAATTGTTCAATAAATACCACAGAAACCAGCAGCAATCCAAATATATTTTATATTTTGTATAACTGCAAGGGTATGAAACCTTCGGCAAGCCGAAGGTAGCCTTGCTTTCTTGTTTTTTATTTTTAATTATGTGGCAACTTTTTTTTTAATTATGTGCACCGAAAATATTCATAGTGCAATTTTATCGGTCATCGCGTAAGAATTGCAGTGGTCGAGTGGTGATGGTAGTTGACTGTTAAGCGAGAGGTCCGGAGTTCAACTCCTGGGTGCCGCGGCGACTTATATTTATTTTTTTTGTATCTTTTATTTTTTAATACCCTTGCAGAGGGTATATTAATTTTAGCCAGAAGTTTGCAACGCACCTTAGCAGACATCTCCGACCCTATAAAGTATATATATTCTGAATCAGCATCACCAAAGGAGTCGAAAAATGGATGTCCGTCCATCCATCCGTCCGTCCGTCCATCCGTCCATCCGTCCGTCCGTCCGTCCGTCCATCCATCCGTCCGTCCATCCATCCGTCCGTCCGTCCATCCGTCCGTCCGTCCGTCCGTCCATCCGCCCGTCCGTCCGTCCGCCCGTCCGTCCGTCCGTCCGTCCGTCCATCCGCCCGTCCGTCCGTCCATCCGTCCATCCGCCCGTCCGTCCGTCCATCCGTCCGTCCGTCCATCCGTCCATCCGCCCGTCCGTCCGTCCATCCGACCATCCGTCCATCCGTCCATCCGACCATCCGTCCATCCGTCCATCCGCCCGTCCGTCCGTCCGTCCGTCCATCCGTCCGTCCGTCCATCCGTCCATCCGTCCATCCGTCCGTCCGTCCATCCGTCCATCCGTCCGTCCGTCCATCCGTCCATCCGTCCGTCCATCCGTCCATCCGTCCGTCCATCCGTCCGTCCATCCGTCCATCCGTCCGTCCATCCGTCCATCCGTCCGTCCATCCGTCCATCCGTCCGTCCGTCCATCCGTCGATCCGTCCGTCCGTCCATGCGTCCATCCGTCCGTCCATCCGTCCGTCCGTCCATCCGTCCGTCCGCCCGTCCGTCCGTCCGTCCATCCGTCCGTCCGTCCGTCCGTCCGTCCGTCCATCCGTCCGTCCATCCGTCCGTCCATCCGTCCGTCCGTCCGTCCGTCCGTGCGTCCATCCGTCCGTCCGTCCGTCCGTCCATCCGTCCATCCGTCCATCCGTCCGTCCATCCGTCCATCCGTCCATCCGTCCATCCGTCCGTCCGTCCATCCGTCCATCCGTCCATCCGTCCGTCCATCCGTCCATCCGTCCATCCGTCCGTCCATCCGTCCGTCCGTCCATCCGGTCCATCCGTCCGTCCGTCCGTCCGTCCGTCCGTCCGTCCGTCCGTCCGTCCGTCCGTCCGTCCGTCCGTCCGTCCGTCCGTCCGTCCGTCCGTCCGTCCGTCCGTCCGTCCGTCCGTCCGTCCGTCCATCCGTCCGTCCGTCCATCCGTCCATCCGTCCGTCCATCCGTCCGTCCGTCCGTCCGTCCGTCCGTCCATCCGTCCGTCCGTCCGTCCATCCGTCCATCCGTCCGTCCGTCCATCCGTCCGTCCGTCCGTCCGTCCATCCGTCCGTCCGTCCATCCGTCCATCCGTCCGTCCATCCGTCCGTCCGTCCGTCCGTCCGTCCGTCCATCCGTCCATCCGTCCGTCCGTCCGTCCATCCGTCCATCCGTCCATCCATCCGTCCATCCGTCCGTCCATCCGTCCATCCGTCCGTCCATCCGTCCATCCGTCCATCCGTCCATCCGTCCATCCATCCGTCCGTCCGTCCATCCGTCCGTTGTCTATCCGTCCGTCCGTCCATCCGTCCATCCGTCCGTCCATCCGTCCGTCCGTCCGTCCATCCGTCCGTCCGTCCGTCCATCCGTCCGTCCATCCGTCCATCCGTCCGTCCGGCCGTCCATCCGTCCATCCATCCGTCCGTTCGTCTATCCGTCCGTCCGTCCATCCGTCCGTCCATCCGTCCGTCCATCCGTCCGTCCATCCGTCCGTCCATCCGTCCGTCCGTCCATCCGTCCGTCCATCCGTCCGTCCGTCCGTCCGTCCATCCGTCCATCCGTCCATCCGTCCATCCGTCCATCCGTCCGTCCGTCCGTCCGTCCGTCCATCCGTCCATCCGTCCATCCGTCCGTCCGTCCATCCGTCCGTCCATCCGTCCGTCCATCCGTCCGTCCATCCGTCCATCCGTCCGTCCATCCGTCCGTCCATCCGTCCGTCCATCCGTCCGTCCATCCGTCCGTCCGTCCGTCCGTCCGTCCGTCCATCCGTCCGTCCGTCCGTCCGTCCGTCCGTCCGTCCGTCCGTCCGTCCGTCCGTCCGTCCGTCCGTCCGTCCGTCCGTCCGTCCGTCCGTCCGTCCGTCCGTCCGTCCATCCGTCCGTCCGTCCGTCCGTCCGTCCATCCGTCCGTCCATCCGTCCGTCCATCCGTCCATCCGTCCATCCGTCCATCCATCCGTCCATCCGTCCGTCCATCCGTCCATCCGTCCGTCCATCCGTCCATCCGTCCATCCGTCCATCCATCCGTCCGTCCGTCCATCCGTCCGTTGTCTATCCGTCCGTCCGTCCATCCGTCCATCCGTCCGTCCATCCGTCCATCCGTCCGTCCGTCCGTCCGTCCGTCCATCCGTCCGTCCGTCCGTCCATCCGTCCGTCCGTCCGTCCATCCGTCCGTCCATCCGTCCATCCGTCCGTCCGGCCGTCCATCCGTCCATCCATCCGTCCGTTGTCTATCCGTCCGTCCGTCCATCCGTCCGTCCATCCGTCCGTCCATCCGTCCGTCCATCCGTCCGTCCATCCGTCCGTCCGTCCATCCGTCCGTCCGTCCGTCTGTTGCAACGCAAACTAGTCTCTCAGTTTTTGAGCTATCTTCATGAAACTTGGCACACAAGCTTATTATTGCTGTAGGCTGTAAATAAGTCGGAACGAGCCAGATCGGACCGATATATCGTATAGCTGTCAAAGAAGCTATCGGCCGATTTTTGTTGTTTTTCAAGATATTGCAACAAGATTTGGCAAATCCTATTCTTATTACGTTCTTAATGTGCTGTCATATAGCTGCCATAGGAACAATCGGCTGAAATCAGGGTTTTCGTATGTAAACCTGTTTTGTTTTTGGAAATACCGCACATTATCAATACTTTTTAATGTTATACAGTAACCCGCCCTTAGTTTTTCCATTTAAATATCTGAGACGTTTATATTCTATAGCTGTTATAGGAACAATCAGTCAGTCCGTCTGTCTGTTGCAACTCAAATTAGTCCCCCAGTTATTGAGCTATCTTCATGAAACTTGCCACACAAGCTTATTATTGATGTAGGCTGTAAATAAGTCGGAACGAGCCAGATCGGACCGATATATCGTATAGCTGTCATAGAAGCTATCGGCCGATTTTTGTTGTTTTTCAAGATATTGCAACAAGATTTGGCAAATCCTATTCTTATTACGTTCTTAATGTGCTGTCAAAATTGTATTAAAATCGGACCACTATAACATATAGCTGCCATAGGAACAATCGGCTGAAATCAGGGTTTTCGTATGCAAACCTGTTTTGTTTTTGGAAATACCGCACATTATCAATACTTTTTAATGGTTTACAGTAACCCGCCCTTAGTTTTTCCATTTAAATATCTAAGACGTTTATATTCTTTAGCTGTTATAGGAACAATCAGTCAGTCCGTCTGTCTGTTGCAACTCAAATTAGTCCCCCAGTTATTGCTATCTTCATGAAACTTGGCACCCAAGCTTATTATTGATGTAGGCTGTAAATAAGTCGGAACGAGCCAGATCGGACCGATATATCGTATAGCTGTCATAGAAGCTATCGGCCGATTTTTGTTGTTTTTCAAGATATAGCTATCAGGCTTACCACATCCAAATCTAAGTGTGTCCCTAATAATAAAGTTCGAAATCGAACTTTTATAACTTATAACGATCAACGATCGGTCTAATGAAGGTTCATGTTGCAATTTTATTCTGAGTACTATTACATATAGTTGTTAAACAAAAAATCATGTAGCTGTTATTCAAACGCATTTTTGAATGAGAACTTTCCAAATTTATTTATATGTCATGACCAACAGATCCTTTACATCACAAAGACATTTCCTCATAACATTTTGTGTTAAGTATATAAGAAAACCAGGTATATACAAAAGCATTAAAAAGGTAGAATTATTTTTTTCGAAGCAGGTGTTTGATTCATGGCCTTAATCAGGTAAAAATCTTGATTTCCTGTACTGTTATAATTGTTCAATAAATACCACAGAAACCAGCAGCAATCCAAATATATTTTATATTTTGTATAACTGCAAGAGTATGAAACCTTCGGCAAGCCGAAGGTAGCCTTGCCTTCTTGTTTTTTATTTTTAATTATGTGGCAACTTTTTTTTTAATTATGTGCACCGAAAATATTCATAGTGCAATTTTATCGGTCATCGCGTAAGAATTGCAGTGGTCGAGTGGTGATGGTAGTTGACTGTTAAGCGAGAGGTCCGGAGTTCAACTCCTGGGTGCCGCGGCGACTTATATTTATTTTTTTGTATCTTTTATTTTTTTAATACCCTTGCAGAGGGTATATAAATTTTAGCCAGAAGTTTGCAACGCACCTTAGGAGAAATCTCCGACCCTATAAAGTATATATATTCTGAATCAGCATCACCAGAGGAGTCGAAAAATGGATGTCCGTCTGTCCGTCCGTCCGTCCATCCGTCCGTCCGTCCGTCCATCCGTCCGTCCGTCCGTCCATCCGTCCGTCCGTCCGTCCATCCGTCCGTCCGTCCGTCCGTCCATCCCTCCGTCCGTCCATCCGTCCGTCCGTCCGTCCGTCCATCCGTCCGTCCGTCCGTCCGTCCATCCGTCCGTCCGTCCGTCCGTCCGTCCGTCCGTCCGTCCGTCCGTCCGTCCGTCCGTCCGTCCATCCGTCCGTCCGTCCGTCCATCCGTCCGTCCGTCCATCCGTCCGTCCGTCCGTCCAGTCCGATCCATCCGTCCGTCCGTCCGTCCATCCGTCCATCCGTCCGTCCGTCCATCCGTCCATCCGTCCGTCCGTCCATCCGTCCATCCGTCCGTCCGTCCATCCGTCCGTCCGTCCGTCCGTCCATCCGTCCATCCGTCCGTCCGTCCATCCGTCCGTCCATCCGTCCGTCCATCCGTCCGTCCATCCGTCCGTCCATCCGTCCGTCCATCCGTCCGTCCGTCCATCCGTCCGTCCATCCGTCCATCCGTCCGTCCGTCCGTCCGTCCGTCCATCCGTCCGTCCATCCGTCCGTCCGTCCGTCCATCCGTCCGTCCATCCGTCCATCCGTCCATCCGTCCGTCCGTCCATCCGTCCATCCGTCCATCCGTCCATCCGTCCGTCCGTCCATCCGTCCATCCGTCCATCCGTCCGTCCGTCCGTCCGTCCATCCGTCCGTCCGTCCGTCCGTCCGTCCGTCCGTCCGTCCATCCGTCCATCCGTCCGTCCATCCGTCCATCCGTCCATCCCGTCCGTCCATCCGTCCATCGTCCATCCGTCCGTCCAGATCCGTCCGTCCATCCGTCCGTCCAGTCCGTCCGTCCATCCGTCCGTCCGTCCATCCGTCCGTCCATCCGTCCATCCGGTCCGTCCGTCCGTCCGTCCGTCCGTCCATCCGTCCGTCCGTCCGTCCATCCGTCCGTCCGTCCATCCATCCGTCCGTCCATCCGTCCGTCCATCCGTCCATCCGTCCATCCGTCCGTCCGTCCGTCCGTCCGTCCGTCCGTCATCCGTCCGTCCGTCCATCCGTCCGTCCATCCGTCCGTCCGTCCATCCGTCCATCCGTCCGTCCGTCCGTCCAATCCGTCCGTCCGTCCGTCCGTCCATCCAGTCCATCCGTCCGTCCGTCCGTCCGTCCGTCCGTCAGTCCATCCGTCCATCCGTCCATCCATCCGTCCATCCGTCCATCCATCCGTCCATCCGTCCGTCCGTCCGTCCGTCCATCCATCCGTCCGTCCGATCCATCCGTCCGTCCATCCGTCCATCCATCCGTCCATCCGTCCGTCCGTCAGATCCGTCCATCCGTCCGTCATCCGTCCGTCCGTCCATCCGTCCGTCCCGTCAGTCCGTCCGTCCATCCGTCCGTCCGTCCATCCGTCCGTCCGTCCGTCCGTCCGTCCGATCCGTCCGTCCGTCCGTCCGTCCATCCGTCCATCCGTCCGGTCCCGTCCGTCCGTCCGTCCATCCGTCCATCCGTCCATCCGTCCATCCGTCCGTCCGTCCATCCGTCCATCCGTCCATCCGTCCATCCGTCCGTCCATCCGTCCGTCCATCCGTCCATCCGTCATCCATCCGTCCATCCGTCCGTCCATCCATCCGTCCGTCCATCCGTCCGTCCGTCCATCCGTCCGTCCGTCCATCCGTCCATCCGTCCGTCCGTCCGTCCAGTCCGTCCATCCGTCCGTCCGTCCGTCCATCCGTCCATCCAGGTCCGTCCGTCCATCCGTCCGTCCGTCCGTCCGTCCATCCGTCCGTCCGTCCGTCCATCCGTCCATCCGTCCGTCCGTCCGTCCGTCCGTCCGTCCATCCATCCAGTCCTCCGTCCATCCGTCCATCCGTCCGTCCGTCCGTCCGTCCGTCCATCCTCCATCCGTCCGTCCGTCCGTCCGTCCATCCGTCCGTCCGTCCGTCCGTCCGTCCGTCCGTCCGTCCGTCCGTCCGTCCGTCCGTCCGTCCGTCCATCCGTCCGTCCGTCCGTCCGTCCGTCCATCCGTCCATCCATCCGTCCGTCCGTCCGTCCATCCGTCCGTCCATCCATCCATCCGTCCGGTCCGTCCATCCGGTCCGTCCATCCGTCCGTCCGTCCGTCCATCCGTCCGTCCGTCCGTCCAGTCCGTCCGTCGTCCGTCCGTCCGTCCATCCGTCCGTCCGGTCCATCCGTCCATCCGTCCAGTCCGTCCGTCCGTCCGTCCATCCGTCCATCCGTCCGTCCATCCGTCCGTCCCGTCCGTCCATCCGTCCATCCGTCCGTCCATCCGTCCGTCCGTCCATCCGTCCGGTCCATCCGTCCGTCCGTCCGTCCGTCCATCCGTCCGTCCGTCCATCCGTCCATCCAGTCCGTCCATCCGTCCGTCCGTCCGTCCGTCCGTCCATCCAGGTCCGTCCATCCGTCCGTCCGTCCGTCCATCCGTCCGTCCGTCCGTCCGATCCATCCGTCCGTCCGTCCGTCCGTCCGTCCGTCCGTCCGTCCATCCGTCCGTCCGTCCGTCCATCCGTCCGTCCGTCCGTCCGTCCGTCCATCCATCCATCCGTCCGTCCGTCCGTCCGTCCGTCCGTCCATCCATCCATCCGTCCGTCCGTCCGTCCGTCCATCCGTCCGTCCGTCCGTCCATCCGTCCGTCCGTCCGTCCGTCCATCCGTCCGTCCGTCCGTCTGTCCATCCGTCCGTCCATCCGTCCGTCCGTCCATCCGTCCGTCCGTCCATCCGTCCATCCGTCCATCCGTCCGTCCATCCGTCCGTCCATCCGTCTCCGTCCAATCCATCCGTCCGTCCATCCGTCCGTCCGTCCGTCCATCCGTCCGTCCGTCCGTCCGTCCGTCCGTCCGTCCGTCCATCCGTCCGTCCGTCCGTCCATCCGTCCGTCAATCCATCCGTCCGTCCATCCATCCGTCCATCCGTCCGTCCGTCCGTCCGTCCGTCCATCCATCCGTCCGTCCGTCCGTCCGTCCGTCCGTCTGTTGCAACGCAAACTAGTCTCTCAGTTTTTGAGCTATCTTCATGAAACTTGGCACACAAGCTTATTATTGCTGTAGGCTATAAATAAGTCGGAACGAGCCAGATCGGACCGATATATCGTATAGCTGTCAAAGAAGCTATCGGCCGATTTTTGTTGTTTTTCAAGATATTGCAACAAGATTTGGCAAATCCTATTCTTATTACGTTCTTAATGTGCTGTCAAAATTGTCTTAAGATCGGACCACTATAACATATAGCTGCCATAGGAACAATCGGCTGAAATCAGGGTTTTTGTATGCAAACCTGTTTTGTTTTTGAAAATACCGCACATTATCAATACTTTTTAATGTTATACAGTAACCCGCCCTTAGTTTTTCCATTTAAATATCTCAGACGTTTATATTCTATAGCTGTTATAGGAACAATCAGTCAGTCCGTCCGTCTGTTGCAACGCAAACTAGTCTCTCAGTTTTTGAGCTATCTTCATGCTCACAAGCTTCTTATTTCTGCCCTCTTTAAATAAGTCGGAACGGGCCAGATCGAACTGATATATCGTATAGGTGTCATGGAGCCTATCGGCCGATTTTCGTTATATTTCAAGATATAGCTATCAGGCTTACCACATCCAAATCTAAGTGTGTCCCTAATAATAAAGTTCGAAATCGAACTTTTATAACTTATATCGATCAACGATCGGCCTAATGAAGGTTCATGTTGCAATTTTATGGAAATCTGAGTATTATAGCTGTTTTTCAAACGCATTTTTGAATGAGAACTTTCCAAATTTTTTTTATTTTATGACCAACAGATCCTTTACAACACAAAGACATTTCCTCATAACATTTTGTGTTAAGTATATGTCGCAGTTTCGTTGTTATTCGCCATAATGCTAGCGCAGTGAGTTTCGATCGCACTGAAGTACTACGCACAACTGCCTTGTGTCGCACACTTCTTCTACGTGCTTACCATCGAACCACACTCGGCGTCAGCGACAACACGCTGGCGCCGCGCTAAATCGGTTCTTCCCAAAACTACAAACTACAGGCAACCAATAACTGCGCAAATAGAGGCTGATGCAATATTTCCATTATGATGAAATACACTACCAGAATACCCATACACTAACACATGCAAAATTATGCTCCGACACGGCCATCCTGACCATTACACGACCTCGTGAAATATTATCATAATGCTTTTTCTTTAATGCAACAAAACCATTTTCAAATTACATTAACAAATTAAATTTCACATTTCAATATCATTCTTAGAGTAATACAAAACTTTTTAACATAATTCATTCATCATTTCATTACAATATCTAATGCGCCACACGCCATGATCAAAACAATTGTTTTGCACTTGTGCTTGCATTAATATTACATATTTCATCATCAGCCCCTCGGGCTATTTCATTTCACTAATTTCATTACTGCCTCTTTCAACAGTTTCCTTTTCGATCATTTCATTACTGGCTCCTTCAACAGCCTCACTACTGTCTCTTTCAACAGCTTCCATACCGTCTATTCCAACGGCTTCACTACTGTCTCTTTCAACAGTTTCACTACTGTCTCTTTCAACAGCTTCACTACTGTCTCTTGCAACAGCTTCACTACTGTCTCTTTCAACAGCTTCACTACTGTCTCTTGCAACAGCTTCCACTTCACTCGTTTCACCTGATTCTTGGTCACAATCTTCTAATTCATTTGGTACATATCCATCTGGCATTCTTCTTATATCATCATGAGCGTATTTATAACTTCTATTGTTAGTCAATGACCTGAGAATATATCTATCTCCATCTAACAACTGAGTTATCTGAAACGGTCCTCTAAACTTTGGACTTAACTTTGTTTGATGCCTCTCCTCGTTTTTCAATAATACAAAATCACCAACTTTGTGTCTGATAACATTAGCTTTGTTTTTATCAAAATATGTTTTATTATATATCGCTGCAGCGGAAATATTTTGAGCTGCCTGTGTTCTTGCTTTTTGCAAATCAATCTCTTCTTCCATTTCACAAGGTGGGAGTAACCCCAATGGGCGAGCAACTTTTCCAATAAACAGTTCTAAGGGACTTGCCTTTGTCACTCGACTAACTGTACAGCTTAAAGCTAACTGAACCTCTCCTAACGCATCCTGCCAAGAGCGACTACTAGTCTTGCTAAAAATTCATATTGTCCATCCGGAGTCACAAATGCTGTACACTCTACTGAATCTTCATGCAAGGGAATCTGGTAATATCCGCTTGCCATATCTAAGCATGTAAAATATTTAGATCCATGAAGTCTGGCTATCTGGTCTGAAATAAGAGGCAAAGGGTATCTATTTTTAACTGTATTAAAATTCAATTCACGGTAATCAACACACAAACGCTTGCAGCCATTTTTCTTGTTAACCAACGTTATGGGACTTGTCTTTATAACCTTGCATTCCAATAATTCTTTAATCATATCACGCACCAAATCTCTTTCACCTGGGCTAAGTCTATATGGTCTTCTATATACAGTTTTCCTTGCATCTATCAATCTTATTTTCATTTCACCAGAAATAACTCTCGATGAAGGAATTCCACTAATAAAATGTTTTGAATATTTTTCCATTATACTTTTTAATAGATCTCTATCTTCACCAACAAGATCAGTATTTAACTCAAAAATTGTCTCATCATTTGAACAATACTTTACAATTTTAGATTTAACTATTTCAAATTTTTCCCGGTGATATTATAACATTGAATCCAGGAGACAGTACTTCCCGACCAATTATAATATCATTATATAAATGCTCATTGTCCACAACATGGAACAATATTTCAATACAATGGTTGTTAATATTGACGTTGCTAAGTATCTGCAATGTACTACAAATGCTGTCATTGCCAATACCTTTCAGCGTCACTACGTTATTAATTCTTTTACCAAAAAGTTTTACACTTATATTTTGTTTGATCAATGAACACTCAGCTCCGGAGTCGAAAATAATCGAAAATTTCCATCCGTCCGTCCAGCCGTCCGTCCATCCGTCCATCCGTCCGTCCGTCCGTCCGTCCATCCGTCCATCCGTCCATCCGTCCGTCCGTCCGTCCGTCCGTCCGTCCGTCCATCCGTCCGTCCATCCGTCCATCCGTCCGTCCGTCCGTCCGTCCATCCGTCCGTCCATCCGTCCATCCGTCCGTCCATCCGTCCATCCGTCCGTCCGTCCGTCCGTCCGTCCATCCGTCCATCCGTCCATCCGTCCATCCGTCCGTCCGTCCGTCCGTCCATCCGTCCGTCCGTCCGTCCGTCCATCCGTCCGTCCATCCGTCCCTCCGTCCGTCCGTCCGTCCGTCCGTCCGTCCATCCGTCCGTCCGTCCGTCCATTCGTCCATCCGTCCGTCCGTCCATCCGTCCGTCCGTCCATTCGTCCATCCGTCCATCCGTCCGTCCGTCCGTCCGTCCGTCCGTCCGTCCGTCCGTCCGTCCGTCCGTCCGTCCGTCCGTCCATCCGTCCATCCGTCCGTCCGTCCGTCCATCCGTCCGTCCATCCGTCCATCCGTCCGTCCATCCGTCCGTCGTCTATCCGTCCGTCCGTCCATCCGTCCGTCGTCTATCCGTCCGTCTATCCGTCCGTCCATCCGTCCGTCCATCCGTCCATCCGTCCATCCGTCCATCCGTCCGTCCATCCGTCCATCCGTCCATCCGTCCGTCCGTCCGTCCATCCGTCCATCCGTCCGTCCATCCGTCCGTCCGTCCGTCCGTCCGTCCGTCCGTCCGTCCGTCCGTCCGTCCGTCCGTCCGTCCATCCGTCCATCCGTCCATCCGTCCGTCCGTCCGTCCGTCCGTCCGTCCGGTCCATCCATCCGTCCGTCCGTCCGTCCGTCCATCCATCCGTCCGTCAACTGTCCGTCCATCCGTCCGTCCGTCCATCCGGTCCATCCGTCCATCCGTCCGTCCGTCCATCCGTCCATCCGTCCGTCCGTCCATCCAGTCCGTCCGTCCGTCCGTCCATCCGTCCATCCGTCCGTCCGTCCGTTCGTCCGTCCGTCCATCCGTCCGTCCATCCGTCCGTCGTCTATCCGTCCGTCCGTCCATCCGTCCGTCGTCTATCCGTCCGTCCATCCGTCCGTCCATCCGTCCGTCCATGTTATACAGTAACCCGCCCTTAGTTTTTCCATTTAAATATCTCAGACGTTTATATTCTATAGCTGTTATAGGAACAATCAGTCAGTCCGTCCGTCTGTTGCAACGCAAACTAGTCTCTCAGTTTTTGAGCTATCTTCATGAAACTTGGCACACAAGCTTACTATTGCTATAGGCTGTAAATAAGTCGGAACGAGCCAGATCGGACCGATATATCGTATAGCTTTCATAGAAGCTATCGGCCGATTTTTGTTGTTTTTCAAGATATTGCAACAAGATTTGGCAAATCCTATTCTTATTACGTTTTTAATGTGCTGTCAAAATTGTATCAAATCGGTTGAAATCAGGGTTTTTGTATGCAAACCTGTTTTGTTTTTGGAAATACCGAACATTATCAATACTTTTTAATGTTATACAGTAACCCGCCTTTAGTTTTAGTTTAAATATCTCAGACGTTTATATTCTATAGCTGTTATAGGAACAATCAGTCAGTCCGCGTGTCTGTTGCAACGCAAATTAGTCCCCCAGTTATTGAGCTATCTTCATGCTCACAAGCTTCTTATTTCTGCCCTCTTTAAATAAGTCGGAACGGGCCAGATCGAACTGATATATCGTATAGGTGTCATGGAGCCTATCGGCCGATTTTCGTTATATTTCAAGATATAGCTATCAGGCTTACCACATCCAAATCTAAGTGTGTCCCTAATAATAAAGTTCGAAATCGAACTTTTATAACTTATATCGATCAACGATCGGCCTAATGAAGGTTCATGTTGCAATTTTATGGAAATCTGAGTATTATTACATGTAGCTGTTAAGCAAAAAATCCTGTAGCTGTTTTTCAAACGCATTTTTGAATGAGAACTTTCCAAATTTATTTATATTTTATGACCAACCGATCCTTTACAACACAAAGACATTTCCTCATAACATTTTGTGTTAAGTATATGTCGCAGTTTCGTTGTTATTCGCCATAATGCTAGCGCAGTGAGTTTCGATCGCACTGAAGTACTACGCACAACTGCCTTGTGTCGCACACTTCTTCTACGTGCTTACCATCGAACCACACTCGGCGTCAGCGACAACACGCTGGCGCCGCGCTAAATCGGTTCTTCCCAAAACTACAAACTACAGGCAACCAATAACTGCGCAAATAGAGGCTGATGCAATATTTCCATTATGATGAAATACACTACCAGAATACCCATACACTAACACATGCAAAATTATGCTCCGACACGGCCATCCTGACCATTACACGACCTCGTGAAATATTATCATAATGCTTTTTCTTTAATGCAACAAAACCATTTTCAAATTACATTAACAAATTAAATTTCACATTTCAATATCATTCTTAGAGTAATACAAAACTTTTTAACATAATTCATTCATCATTTCATTACAATATCTAATGCGCCACACGCCATGATCAAAACAATTGTTTTGCACTTGTGCTTGCATTAATATTACATATTTCATCATCAGCCCCTCGGGCTATTTCATTTCACTAATTTCATTACTGCCTCTTTCAACAGTTTCCTTTTCAATCATTTCATTACTGGCTCCTTCAACAGCCTCACTACTGTCTCTTTCAACAGCTTCCATACCGTCTATTCCAACGGCTTCACTACTGTCTCTTTCAACAGTTTCACTACTGTCTCTTTCAACAGCTTCACTACTGTCTCTTTCAACAGCTTCACTACTGTCTCTTTCAACAGCTTCACTACTGTCTCTTGCAACAGCTTCCACTTCACTCCATTCGTCCATCCGTCCATCCGTCCGTCCGTCCGTCCGTCCGTCCGTCCGTCCGTCCATCCGTCCATCCGTCCGTCCGCCCGTCCGTCCGTCCGTCCGTCCATCCGTCCATCCGTCCGTCCGCCCGTCCGTCCATCCATCCGTCCGTCCATCCGTCCATCCTCCAATCCGTCCATCGTCATGTCTATCCGTCCGTCCGTCAATCCGTCCATCCGTCCGTCCGTCCGTCCGTCCATCCGTCCGTCCGTCCGTCCGTCCGTCCGTCCATCCGTCCATCCGTCCATCCGTCCATCCGTCCGTCCGTCCATCCGTCCGTCCGTCCGTCCGTCCATCCGTCCGTCCGTCCGTCCGTCCGTCCATCTGTCCGTCCATCCGTCCGTCCATCCGTCCGTCGTCTATCCGTCCGTCCGTCCATTCGTCACGTCGTCTATCTGTCCGTCCATCCGTCCGGTCCATCCGTCCGTCCATCCGTCCGTCCATCCGTCCGTCCATCCGTCCGTCCATCCGTCCGTCCATCCGTCCGTCCATCCGTCCGTCCATCCGTCCGTCCGTCCGTCCGTCCATCCATCCGTCCGTCCATCCGTCCGTCCATCCGTCCGTCCATCCGTCCGTCCGTCCGTCCATCCGTCCGTCCATCCGTCCGTCAATCCGTCCGTCCATCCGTCCGTCCGTCCATCCGTCCGTCCATCCGTCCGTCCGTCCGTCCGTCCGTCTGTTGCAACGCAAACTAGTCTCTCAGTTTTTGAGCTATCTTCATGAAACTTGGCACACAAGCTTATTATTGCTGTAGGCTGTAAATAAGTCGGAACGAGCCAGATCGGACCGATATATCGTATAGCTGTCAAAGAAGCTATCGGCCGATTTTTGTTGTTTTTCAAGATATTGCAACAAGATTTGGCAAATCCTATTCTTATTACGTTCTTAATGTGCTGTCAAAATTGTCTCAAGATCGGACCACTATAACATATAGCTGCCATAGGAACAATCGGCTGAAATCAGGGTTTTTGTA
This sequence comes from Zaprionus inermis, assembly GCA_018151445.1. Classification (NCBI taxonomy): domain Eukaryota; kingdom Metazoa; phylum Arthropoda; class Insecta; order Diptera; family Drosophilidae; genus Zaprionus; species Zaprionus inermis. The sequence goes on along the minus strand of JAECXD010001069.1, from coordinate 1,225 downwards.
TGCAAACCTGTTTTGTTTTTGGAAATACCGCACATTATCAATACTTTTTAATGTTATACAGTAACCCGCCCTTAGTTTTTCCATTTAAATATCTCAGACGTTTATATTCTATAGCTGTTATAGGAACAATCAGTCAGTCCGTCCGTCTGTTGCAACGCAAACTAGTCTCTCAGTTTTTGAGCTATCTTCATGAAACTTGGCACACAAGCTTACTATTGCTATAGGCTGTAAATAAGTCGGAACGAGCCAGATCGGACCGATATATCGTATAGCTTTCATAGAAGCTATCGGCCGATTTTTGTTGTTTTTCAAGATATTGCAACAAGATTTGGCAAATCCTATTCTTATTACGTTTTTAATGTGCTGTCAAAATTGTATCAAATCGGTTGAAATCAGGGTTTTTGTATGCAAACCTGTTTTGTTTTTGGAAATACCGAACATTATCAATACTTTTTAATGTTATACAGTAACCCGCCTTTAGTTTTAGTTTAAATATCTCAGACGTTTATATTCTATAGCTGTTATAGGAACAATCAGTCAGTCCGCGTGTCTGTTGCAACGCAAATTAGTCCCCCAGTTATTGAGCTATCTTCATGCTCACAAGCTTCTTATTTCTGCCCTCTTTAAATAAGTCGGAACGGGCCAGATCGAACTGATATATCGTATAGGTGTCATGGAGCCTATCGGCCGATTTTCGTTATATTTCAAGATATAGCTATCAGGCTTACCACATCCAAATCTAAGTGTGTCCCTAATAATAAAGTTCGAAATCGAACTTTTATAACTTATATCGATCAACGATCGGCCTAATGAAGGTTCATGTTGCAATTTTATGGAAATCTGAGTATTATTACATGTAGCTGTTAAGCAAAAAATCCTGTAGCTGTTTTTCAAACGCATTTTTGAATGAGAACTTTCCAAATTTATTTATATTTTATGACCAACCGATCCTTTACAACACAAAGACATTTCCTCATAACATTTTGTGTTAAGTATATGTCGCAGTTTCGTTGTTATTCGCCATAATGCTAGCGCAGTGAGTTTCGACCGCACTGAAGTACTACGCACAACTGCCTTGTGTCGCACACTTCTTCTACGTGCTTACCATCGAACCACACTCGGCGTCAGCGACAACACGCTGGCGCCGCGCTAAATCGGTTCTTCCCAAAACTACAAACTACAGGCAACCAATAACTGCGCAAATAGAGGCTGATGCAATATTTCC
>JAECXD010001060.1:0-80509 GCA_018151445.1 Zaprionus inermis | reverse complement strand
TTAAAAAACCATTCGACGTAACCACTGATGCATCAGCAAACGGCATTGGCGCAGTTTTGTCCCAAGAAGGTAGACCGTATGATTTCCCGAACACTAAAACAGGCTGAATTACACTATGCACTGACAAACCAGTCAATTGTTTCAGAAACCAGATTTTTTTGGAAGAATCATGTTTCTTCTTGAAACAATGTATAATATTATTCGGCAGCAAAATTCTCCATTTAGTTAACTTCACTTACAAAAACGCTGTATTTTAAATACTCAAAGACATCGTAAACCCAGACGTTGTCAACGCAATATAATGCGATTTACCAACATTAGCTCGTTTTCAAAACGAACTTGTATCACATTTTCTGAGAACCAAGTTCTGGCACTGCAAACATTTCGTGACAGACATAACTGACAAGAACGAGCAGTTGGAGATCATTACTACCGAACATAACCGTGCGCACCGAGCCGCACAAGAAAACGTCAAACAAATTCTTCGCGAGTACTTCTTTCCAAAAATAAACAAACTGGCTTCCGAAGTAGTTGCAAACTGCAAAGTTTGCTCCACAGCTAAGTATAACAGACACCCCAAGAAATAAGAACTTGGGAAAACACCAATACCGACCTATATTGGGGAAAGATTGCATATTGATATATTCTCAACTGACAAAAAGTTGTTTTTAACATGCGTCGATAAATTTTCAAAATTTGCCATTACGCAACCCGTGGCGTCCAGAGCAATAGTCGACGTTATAAATCCAATAATTCAATTGGTTAATATTTTCCCAAACATTAAGACCATATACTGCGACAATGAAGCCGCCTTTAACTCAGAGACAATCACATCATTGCTTAAAAACAACTACAATATAGATGTCGAAAACGCGCCCCCACACCACAGTTCTTCAAACGGTCAAGTGGAACGGTACCACAGCACCCTAGCAGAAACCGCCTAAAGATAGATAAAAAATCAACGAAACGGTAGAGTTAATTCTAAGGGCAACGGGTGAATACAATAAAACGATACACTCAGTCACAGACAAAACTCCCATGGAAATCGTCCACGCAACACCAACTGAATTACGCCAGACTATACAGGATAGACTAACAAAGGCTCAACATGACAACTTCGACAGATGCAACCCATCGCGACAAAATAGGGTTTTTTTAGGTGGGAGAAAGAGTTTTTTTGAAAAACAATAAAAGACTAGGCAACAAACTGACCCCGTTGTGCACTGAGGAGAGGATACAGGTCAACCTGGGAACGTCGGTACTCATTAAAGGACAACCTTAAGTAAACTCGGACATTCAATAGGCTAATTATAAGTAAGCTTAAACACAAACTTATCCATTACTATTCCTTCATTGCAGGCTTATAATCATAATCTTTTACACGCTAGCAATAGCACATGCACGGATTACCGATTTTTCTTATGCCAACTACATACCCGTAATAGACGGAAATGTTTTGGTTTTTGAGCAACGCGAATTTTTGAAGCATACTAGTAACTTGTCCGATTTTAAAAGTATAATAGACGAAACCGAAAAAATGTCTGAATTATTTCCTCTGTCGCATATGCGAAAATTATTAGATGTAGATATGGATCACATAAGGGGCTTACTATCCACGCTGACCATACACCATAGAATCGATAGGAGCTTAGATTTATTGGGAACAGCTCTCAAGGTTGTCGCTGACACCGCAGACGCATCAGACTTTGAAAAAATTAGAATGTCTGAAACCCAATTAATTGAATCAAATAATAGACAGGTAATAATTAATTCAAAGACCCAAGAACAAATCAACCAACTCACTGATACAATTAACAAAATAATTAAAGCAAAAAGGAACGATTAGGTCGACACTCCACATCTATATGAAGCTTTATTAGCCCGAAATAGAATGTTAATCACCGAAATACAAAATCTAATGCTCACAACTACCTTGGCTAAATCAAATATAATCAACCCTATAATTCTCGATCATTCACACTTGAGATCTCTTATTGAACAAACGATAGATACTCCAATAGTCAGCTTAATGGAAGCTTCAAATATCAAGGTCTTTCAGTCCGAGAACATGATCCACATATTAATATCCTATCCTAGGGTTAAGTCCAATTGCAAAAAGGTTACAATTTTCCTCGTATCACATCAACATGTAATCCTACAACTAGATGACAACACCTTAGCTGAATGTGAGAGTAACATTTTAGCTCTCACCGAATGTATCAGTACAACACAAGACACATTCTGCAAGCTTGCGCACCACGACACCTGTGCACGATCACTCCACGCAGGAGGCACTGCCCATTGTAACACTCAGCCCAGCCACCTGAAAGTTATCACGCTCATCGATGAAGGCGTCATGATCGTCAACGAAAGTCCAGCGCGCATCAGCACAGACGATGGCCCAGAGCTGTTAACTAATGGCACACATCTCGTCACGTTCGAACACTCTGCCATCATAAATGGCACCAAATATGTGAACCATCGCACAACCATAAGTAAAACACCGGGTATAGCAGGGTCATCACTTTTAAACATCATCGGTCATGATCCAGTACTCAGCTTGCCGCTTCTCCACAGAATGAACAACCAAAATTTGCGCATCATTGAAGATTTCAAAAGGGAAGTGGAAATAGCTGGTTCACCCAAAATATGGTTCGCAATTGGAGTAGGTCTGAGCATCATTTTATTCGGCTCACTCCTTCTTTTCCAAGTAATAAGAAGAAGACGAGACTCGATAGAAGTACAAAAGACCATTGACAAATTCAGCGTAACCGAGGACGGTCCATATTAAAAAGGGAGTATTTAACAAACAAGAGATACCAATACTTTATTGGCTCCACTCGCATTTGTTATTAATCTATGTGACCCTCATTGTAATTAAGCTTACTCATCAGATTTTGGGATCAGCACACTCAACAAGAGCGACCAACGACGGTAACCTGACACTTGCTGATACCGCAAGTGTTACGTTGTCGCCTATGGCTTTAGATTCCACTTTATACATTTTGTACTTTTAGTTTTATATTGATCATACAACAGCACAAGCTGAAAATATAATATATCATAATCTTCAGCTACTAAAATTAATAAGTAAATATTGTAACGACCGAAGTCCAGTAACCTCCCCTGCACACCCTGTCTAAATTACAGCCGACTAAGCTCATGGAAAATGGGCGGGGTTTTGTGTGCAGGTTCGGATATCGAGGTTACTAGAAAATATCGACAGGTTATAGGACTGCTAGAAGAGGGAGTGGCAAGAAATGGGAAAGCCAAAATAAACGATCTTGTCGGAAAGCTAGATATAATGCTCTCCTTCTTCACCCACCCAACCATGTACTATCGATATCGGAATACTGATACTACCCATGTCGCTATTATGCAACCGCCCCTAGTGCCTCACAAAAACTAAATTTACTCCATATTCATTTTCTTTAATGTCACTTATAATTAACATTTATTGTGCATGCAGCTTCGTGCTGCATGATAATTTAAAAAAAAACCTAGCCTTACTTCCCTAATATTCTATCCTTTTTGATTATTCCTTCTTTAATTTTTACTCTAGTATTTTTTTTACTCTAATATTTGATCGCGATAGTCAGGCGATAGTTTGAAAGTATATAATATAATCGGTTTGTTTTGTTATTGTTATCGACTCACCCGCGATCCGTTGGGGCCCCGACGAAACAGCTGAGTAAAAATAATAATGACACAATAACAACACCAAGAATACTCTCACACCAAGGCAAATCTTCTGTCCTATCACTCAATCCCTGTTTTATTTACTTTATCATCACTTTTGTTGATCTTTATTTACGTTACAAAGTTTTTGTTTGTGTGTATGCGAATGATGTATAAAAATGAAAATGAAAATGAACAAAAAGGTAATACAAAAGGAAATTGAAATCAAAAAGGATTAACAATTAATTGAAATGAAAACGAAAAATAATAAAAATTAAAATTAATCAAATAATAATTTTGAAACTAATAGGTAAGTGAAGAAAATAAATGAATGAATTAAAATAAGTGTGAAAATATGAATTTTGAATTTTGAAACTAATAGGTAAGTGAAGAAAATAAATGAATGAATTAAAATAAGTGTGAAAATATGAATGTGAATTGGGTATACGTACTGTAAGTATGCGAGTGTGCGTCTATAGCACGTGTGTGTATATATACATGAATGTGTTTGTGTGTGTACATGAATGTGTTTGTGTGTAAATATACATTAATGTGTTTGTGTGTGTGAAACTTGTGAGTAGGTGTTTAACAGTGTTAATGTTTGCGTGTTTGATGTACAAATTAAAAATGTTGGTGTCCTTCCCGTCGTCTGTTCCTGCTCGCACAGTTCGTCTCACCCCTGCTAGCACCAGCTAGATTCGGCTTCTTCAGGCATGCACTGCCGCCTTCCGAAGAAAAAAATAAGCGCAGAAGCGCTAGAGCTCCTCTGGCCACACGCGGTTCGGTTTGGTCTCGGACACCCACAAACAGTATAGCGCTCCTCTGGCCACACGCGGTTCAGTTGTGTCTCGAACGCCCACAAACAGTATAGCGCTCCTCGGGCCACACGCGGTTCAGTTGTGTCTCGAACGCCCACAAACAGTACAGCGCGGCACGTTATAATGATCTTCTGCTATAATTCACTCCATTGTATAGTAGATTTTGTTCACTTTTATTTTTTCCCTCGTTGAAATTTTGCAGCGTGCTTCTCCGTTTTCAATCAGTGAAAAAAGCAGCGTGCTTCTCCGTTTTCAATCAGTGAAAAAAAGCAGCGTGCTTCTTCGTTTTCAATAAGTGAAAAGAAAAAATATCGAGCACGATAGTTGGCCCATGCAATCGATATTATTCCCACTCCACTTCCCAACACTGATCGTTCGGATCGGCCGATTTGGAGTTGCCAGACCGGTCGATTATCGGTGCGACTCTGGGTGTGGTGAAAACCGTTTTGCAAATTCAAATTTAAATTTGAATTCCTGAATTTCGAAACGAGTATATAGGCAGATCGCTCATCAAATAAAAATGTATCAAAAACAAAAAAAAAATAATACATGGGCCTCACACCCTCAAGTTTAATTTCATGCCACTGGTCTGAAATTAAGCTTGAAAAAAATTGAAGGATCGTGTAGAGGTTCAAACTATAAATGTGGACGAATTATGAGTGCATGGGACACCTAACCTGGAGTCGAAGTCCAGGTCCATAGGTCTTTAGCATGGAAATATCCCAATTCCTTGCCCGACAAGACCTCCAAGAGATAAAGGGTGTTGCCCAACCTCCCTTTAACGCGGACTTTCGTGCCTACTGGCGCCAACTTTGCATTGAAATTGGTGGTAGCGTTGCTCAGTGCGAAGTTACGTTTGATCACTACTTGGCCAACTTCAAAGGAGCGTGGTTTGGCCCTTAGGTTATAGCTACGTTGATTCTGCTCGAATGCCTTGAGAAGATTTTTATCAATCTTCGAGCGAATCAACTGCAGACTATCCGCCCTTGCCACGTTCGCTTCAGCATCGCCAATCATGCTCAGCTTTCTCAGCAACTGGTAATCCGATCCATGCGACATCATGTGTTGTCCAAAGACAACCAGATATGGTGACATGCCGATGGACTGATGCAAAGTTTTTCGTAGCGACGAATTGATACTACTAAGGACTACGTCCCATTCTCTTTGATCACCCTGCACATAAGCTCGCAGAGCCGCATTGATTGAGCGATTCACCCGCTCCGCTGCGTTCGACTGCGGAGCATACGCACCCGTGCAGATGTGACGGAATCCAAACTTTGTCAGAATATTCGCGTAGACGCACGTAATACGGTTTAAAATGCTGTGGAATTGTCAAATCCGGTATTTTGGTCATGTCTGGTGAAATAGAAATTCTGGTAGGATAAAGTGGCGCTGCAGGTTCCGATATTATCGTCGGATGTCGCCTCTCGGAAGTCTGCGAGCATCCTGCGTCTGGTTTTCCGACTTGGCCTTGCACCTGTCACAATTCGGCTTATATACGTTGACAGCACCACATCCGTAGCAAAAGATGCGTCTTGGCTGAAGACAATCCTGATAGCGATGCCCTACCTCCTCGCAATTCCAGCATTTTGAATTGTCGAATGAGCGAACGGCGCATATTTCCGCCTCCGATGCCGCTTTTGACTCTGGCTCGGAATCCTCTTCCACCTGAAGAGAATTCACGAAGCTTCGCCTACCGTCTGAGCGATATTGGGGTCGAATGTTTCGGAAGAACTCCTCGTGCCTGTGACATTCCCTACGCAAACTGGCCAAATCCGAAGTTTCGACATGCAACAGCTCATGTTGCAGCTCCGAACGCAAACCGTGGCGAACCTCAACTGCGATCTCGCTATCCGACATTGGTTCTCGGAGGGAATCAGCGATAGCCAGCATAGCATCCAGAAATTCATCGAAGCTTTCGTTGCTACCTTGCTTACGACGACGCATAGCATCCTTGATGTCCCTGTCCGTTCTCTGGTCCTGGTACCACATTTGCAGGCGACTACACAACTCGTACCAGTCCAGATCACGAACCGTGCGATGCACTCTCCAATAAAACGCGAGTGCTGGGCCAGAGAACAAAATATGAGCAAATTGGGCCAACAATGCGAAGTTGCCGTTAAGGCTCTGGGTGGTCATGCAATTGACTCGGAAACGAAGGTCATTGGGTGATCCAGTGTACTTAATGCGCCAGTTCGAGATGATGTTTGAGATCCTATCTGGGCGATCAATATCAGAGTAGCCGAAAGAAGCACGAGCTCCATGCTGCCTTCCACTTAAACTATCTTCAGGCCTCGAAGCGTTGCTCGTGCGGCGAACTGATGGTGCTGCCTCGCCTGCATCCCCGTAACGAGGATCATCTCGAGTATCTCGAACTTATTGGGTCACATTAAGATTGCGGAACGCGGCGGAGATCTTCTCGGCAATCACGGCCGATATGCTATCTCTAACTCGCCATCGAGCTAGAGATGAGCCTATTAATTCGCTCTTCTGTGAGCGAAGCTGAGTCAGGGGCTTTAGTCTCACGTCGGGTGTTTCCCCGAGTTGGAAGTGGGAGTGAGGAGCTGGCATAGGTCATGCCACGCCCGTGAGAACGAGTATTCACGCGGCTCTTTGGATTTGCTCCCGAATGAGCCGGAGCGTTCAAAGGTCCTTGCTCAGTTGGCGGATTCAAAGAAGCCCTGCGCTCAACTGCAGCAGTCAGGATGGCCTTTGAGCACGTCTGGCGGCAGATCGGACAGTTTTCGTTATTATCGAGCCAACCGGACAGACAAGATCTGTGGAAATGGGGTCTGCAGGTGGTCTTGATGAGATCTGTGTCCTGACTGGTGTCATTGCAGATGGTACAGTCCATCGCGATGTTCATCAGATCCCCTATCCTCTCGTTACCCCGTTTTACCGCCAAAAAAAATGAACTTGGTCAAAACTACTCAGTTCCAACCCCGGTTATAAAAAAAAAAACAAAAAGCAAGGCTACCTTCGGCTTGCCGAAGGTTTCATACCCTTGCAGTTATACAAAATATAAAATATATTTGGATTGCTGCTGGTTTCTGTGGTATTTATTGAACAATTATAACAGTACAGAAAGTCAAGATTTTTACCTGATTAAGGCTATGAATCAAACACCTGCTTCGAAAAAAATAATTCTACCTTTTTAATGCTTTTGTATATACCTGGATTTCTTATATACTTAACACAAAATGTTATGAGGAAATGTCTTTGTGTTGTAAAGGATCTGTTGGTCATAAAATCGAAATTTGGAAAGTTCTCATTCAAAAATTCGTTTGACAGCTATATGATTTTTTATTTAACAGCTACATGTAATAGTACTCAGGTTTCCATAAAATTGCAATATGAACCTTCATTAGGCCGATCGTTGATCGTTATAAGTTATAAAAGTTCGATTTCGAACTTTATTATTAGGGACACACTTAGATTTGGATATGGTAAGCCTGATAGCTATATCTTGAAATATAACGAAAATCGGCCGATAGGCCCCATGACAGCTATACGATATATCAGTCCGATCTGGCCCGTTCCGACTTATTTAAAGAGGGCAGAAATAAGAAGCTTGTGAGCAAAGTTTCATGAAGACATGCAACATGCAACAGACAGACGGACTGACTGATTGTTCCTATAACAGCTATAGAATATAAACGTCTGAAATATTTAAAAGAAAAAACTAAGGGCGGGTTACTGTATAACATTAAAAAGTATTGATAATGTGCGGTATTTCCAAAAACAAAACCGGTTTGCATACAAAAACCCTGATTTCAGCCGATTGTTCCTATGGCAGCTATATGTTATAGTGGTCCGATTTTGATACAATTTCCACAGCACATTAAGAACGTAATAAGAATAGGATTTGCCAAATCTTGTTGCAATATCTTGAAAAACAACAAAAATCGGCCGATAGCTTCTATGACAGCTATACGATATATCGGTCCGATCTGGCTCATTCCGACTTGCCTACAGCAATAAAAAGCGTGTCTGCCAAGTTTCATGAAGATAGCTCAAAAACTGACAGACTAGTTTGCGTTGCAACAGACGGACGGACGGACGGACGGTCGGACGGACGGACGGACGGACGGACAGATGGACATCGACTGCTCTAGTGATGCTGATTCAGAATATATATACTTTATAGGGTCGGAGATGTCTCCTAAGATGCGTTGCAAACGTCTGGCTAAAATTAATATACCCTCTGCAAGGGTATAAAAACGTATGTGCTCCTAAATGTCAGAGGGACTACGATAAAGGTATTCCACAATCTTCAGCAATTACAATAATTTGTAATGTAGTTGTAATTGTGCACACAAACCCGTATATAATATGTATGTTTTATCTTAATACGTCAAACTCAAGGGTGTGAGAGTTGCATAAAAAGAATCCTAGCGTTATGTTATTATATGATTTAATGATATAATATGATATTCATTCAAGAGTAGAGCGCTTACCTAAGTTAAGGTAACATAACAGTAATTTTGTGATGTGATCGTTCATTAGAAGTAGTTCCGATTACTGAAGCTACGTTAATAAAAAATAAACTGCGTGAAGCTCTAATCGGATGCTGAGGATCGTTCCGCATCTGTCCAGCACAAACAATCTCAGCCATCACGAGTCGAGGTGTTTGTTCGATGGAGCTAAGATATGGTATCGAACCCATATAAACCAATTCGATAGATCCATACCCTATATTCCACCATCAAACGCCACTGATAATCCTCTGAATCGAAGATTATTGAACTCGGATAGCTATATGCAATCGGTCTGGATCCGATATCCACCAGAATAACCAGCAGTTCCAGATTGCATATAACTATCGGCTGAATAAAAAAAAAATACTAAAAAATGGAGGGATTTTGGGTTCCTAGGAAAAAAGAATGGAAAGGAAAGGGTATAGCCGAGTGGAACCTTTTTCGGCCCCACGTTGGGCGCCAATTTCTGTAACGAAAATTGGGAAAATTGGCGGGGTTTTGTGTGCAGGTTCGGTTATCGATGTTACTAGAAAATATCGACAGGTTATAGGACTGCTAGAAGAGGGAGTGGCAAGAAATGGGAAGGCCAAAATAAACGGACGGACTACCCCTAACGAACGATCTAGTCGGAGAGCTAGATGTAATGCTCTCCTTCTTCACCCACCCAACCATGTACTATCGATATCGGAATACCGATACTACCCATGTTGCTGTTAAGCTACCGCCCTTAGTGCCTCACAAAAACTAAATTTACTCCATATTAATTTTCTTTAATGTCACTTATAATTAACATTTATTGTGCATGCAGCTTCGTGCTGCATGATAATTTAAAAAAAAACCTAGCCTTACTTCCCTAATATTCTATCCATTTTGAATATTCCTTCTTTAATTTTTACTCTAGTATTTTTTTTACTCTAATATTTGATCGCGATAGTCAGGCGATAGTTTGAAAGTATATAATATAATCGGTTTGTTTTGTTATTGTTATCGACTCACCCGCGATCCGTTGGGGCCCCGACGAAACAGCTGAGTAAAAATAATAATGACACAATAACAACACCAAGAATACTCTCACACCAAGGCAAATCTTCTGTCCTATCACTCAATCCCTGTTTTATTTACTTTATCATCACTTTTGTTGATCTTTATTTACGTTACAAAGTTTTTGTTTGTGTGTATGCGAATGATGTATAAAAATGAAAATGAAAATGAACAAAAAGGTAATACAAAAGGAAATTGAAATCAAAAAGGATTAACAATTAATTGAAATGAAAACGAAAAATAATAAAAATTAAAATTAATCAAATAATAATTTTGAAACTAATAGGTAAATGAAGAAAATAAATGAATGATTTAAAATAAGTATGAAAATATGAATGTGAATTGGGTATGCGTACTGTAAGTATGCGAGTGTGCGTCTATAGCACGTGTGTGTATATATACATGAATGTGTTTGTGTGTGTACATGAATGTGTTTGTGTGTAAATATACATGAATGTGTTTGTGTGTGTGAAACTTGTGAGTAGGTGTTTAACAGTGTTAATATTTGCGTGTTTGATGTACAAATTAAAAATGTTGGTGTCCTTTCCGTCGTCTGTTCCTGCTGGTGGGGGGTGGGGGGTGGCAGGCATGCACTGCCGCCTTCCGAAGAAAAAAATAAGCGCAGAAGCGCTAGCGCTCCTCTGGCCACACGCGGTTCAGTTGTGTCTCGAACGCCCACAAACAGTACAGCGCGGCACGTTATGATGATCTTCTGCTATAATTCACTCCTTTGTATAGTAGATTTTGTTCACTTTTATTTGTTCCCTCGTTGAAATTTTGCAGCGTGCTTCTTCGTTTTCAATAAGTGAAAAGAAAAAATATCGAGCACGATAGTTGGCCCAAGCAATCGATATTATTCCCACTCCACTTCCCAACACTGATCGTTCGGATCGGCCGATTTGGAGTTGCCAGACCGGTCGATTATCGGTGCGACTCTGGGTGTGGTGAAAACCGTTGTGCAAATTCAAATTTAAATTTGAATTCCTGAAATTCGAAGCGAATATGTAGGCAGATCGCTCATCAAATAAAAATGTAACAAGAACAAACAAAAAAAATAATACACGGGCCTCACAATATATATTAATTTATTTCACCTATATTCAATTATTAAACTTTGCCGGCGTTAATGATCGCAGTTCGATCACAATCGACCGACCACCACTTCCTTCCATCTACTCGGTGTTATCGTTCAGGGCTGCATAAGCTCGAATATAAAAATATCACTTAGTGGGCAACCGTGACTTTTACAGTCACTTTCGTTCTTTATCGTTTCATTGTGCACTGTGTTGTGATATTTACAAAGCGCTACAACATTGCAAAAAATTATCGAATATATTTTCCTCCGTCTGAGAAAATACATCCGAGTAATAAATAATTATTTTTTTATATTTCACAATATAATTTATATCGATATTTATAAATTTCAACATGTATATTATTTTTTGTAACGTTTTCCAAACAACATTTAACAACATATTCCTCACTCCATAGATTCGATCCTATCCCTTCTTGGCAGAGCACCTTCTCCCGCCACTCTACGGAAAGTTTCAAGTCCGGCCACATCCACATCATCAGATCTCCCAGGCAAGAAAATTGGCACTCCAAGAGTTCATCAACGCCTCCGATAAGCTCACACAGTTTTAGGGTTCAAACTGCTCCCACAACTTCACTTCACACTCACAGAGTGCGTCTTGAACAGCTTCGGTCCATATGGACCACGGTCAAGCTCAAATATGAACTTTGTTCTAACGCATTGTCTCAAACTGAGACGACTGCTGAAGACAAAATCGCCATGCAACCCAGATATGACCACTGTTACTCCATATATGAGTAACTTGCCTCTCATTTAAATGAGAGTATAGCGACCACAACGGTTCCCGCTCCAGCACCTGCAACAGCACAGGTAGCCTTCCAGCCACGGAGCTACAGGTCACCACCCTTCGATGCTGAAGTTTTCAGCGTGCTGAAGTTTGGGCATGACTTATAAGGCACGTGCACTGATCGACCCTGTATCAGAGGCGACGTTCATTTCCGAACGGATGTTTAAAATCATAAAGCCCTCCTACCAAGTCGTGCAAGTTTAAGTAGCTGGCTTAAATCAAGCCATCTCAGCAAATCCGCAAAAGTTGTGCCACTTCCAGATTGCCTCCCCGATAACTCCTAGGTTACGGCTAGAAACTACAGCCTTTGTTCTCCCTCAATTGTCAGGTTACCTTCCATCTTACCCAATTTTAAAAAAACTTCTGAAGGACCTGCCAAACCTCCAACTTGCTGATCCTTCCAGTAGAACAGTGGCCTATTGCGATCGACATCGCCCACGAGACAGACGAAGAACTTCGTCCTGTCAAATGCAACTTGATCAAGTTGCCTCCTACCTCCGATGACATCTTGGAGAAATTTTCTGAGCTCGACAGAGCACTCCGAGTGACGGTTTACGTATACCGATTTATCCAGAGGTGTCGAAAACCTGATCTTACGTTTTCACCTGATATCAGCAGCTCTGAAGATCTGCTCATGCGCAGCACCCAACGTACTCAATTCCAACTGTCTGTTGAACAAACCACAGATTGCAAGGAGTAGTGACATCGCTAATTTAAATCCTTTTATTGATGCCAACGGAGTCATGAGATCCGCTTCCTTAAGCTTGATGAGCGACATCCCCTCATCATTCCGTACTCATGTACGTTCTCACGCCTCCTCGTTCGTTTCACGCATCGCATCTCCCTCCATGGTGGAAATCAATTAACGGTGCTTCTCATTTGATCTCGCTACTGGATTCCAACTCTTGCCAAGTTCGCATCCTCTATCGAAAGAAGATGCAAACTCAACTCATGGGACTTTGCCTTCTGCGAGAGTTTCCCTTACTCGACCCTTCACCCACACGGGTCTCGATTTCGCTGGTCCTTTCGAAATCAAGAATTTCACTGGTCGAGCCTGCCTCATAACCAACGGCTATGTATGTGTCTTTGTGCGTTTTAGCACAAAGGCCATACATTTAGAAGCGACCTCGGACCTTACAACTGAGAAGTTTCTCGCAGCTTTCGCACGCTTCGTCGCGAGGCGTGCCTGCTCCCACCACGTTTACTCCGACAACGGGAAGATGGTCGTCGGAGCCTCCAAACTTCTGTCAACTGAGTTTATGAAGGCAGTGAAGGTGGATGTATCCACCAAATACAGTCACCAGAACCTCGCATGGCACTTCAATCCTCCCAGTGCGCCGCATATGGGTGGCTTATGGGAAGCTGGAGTAAAGAGTTTCAAAACGCTCTTTCACAAATCCACTTCCTCACTAAAACATACGTTCGAGGAGCTGTCCACACTCCTTTGCAAGGTCGAAGCTTGCCTCAACTCCAACCGATCTTTTGGGCTTAACTACTGGCCATTTTCTGATTGGCGGTCCGCCTATGTCCGTCACAGAACCTGAAATCTAAGAGGACGCTGTATCCATCATCAACCGATGGCAGCGACTCAAGGCTCTGCATCAACAGTTTTGCTTCTGTTGGAAAGAGGAATACCTCAAAGAGTTGCACAAGCGCTCCAAGTGGAACCTCCCAAGGCGAAAGCTCCATGTCGGTGATATGGTGGTCGTCAATGAAGACAACCTACCTGTCAACGAATGGCGTCTGGGCCGAATCCATGCCACACATCCTGGGAATGATGATTTAGTCCGCGTGGTAGATGTCCTTACGATCCGCGGTATCATCAAAAGGCCAGTGACAAAACTAGTCCTTCCTTTAGAGGACAGAGTCCAGACACCCTCCTAACCTTGTGTTGTCCATTAGTGGATATATGCTCTCCAGATACTAATCCATATATCCACCTTATCATTTTAGCTTAGTAAAATGGCACCACGAAAGGCACAACCACCAGCCAAGTCAACTCTTTTAGATGTCGCGTCTGCCGAGGAGTCCACGCACTCAAAAAGTGCCAACGGTTCCTGCGTCTGGCTGCGGAGAAGCGTCTTCGGGCAGATTTTATCAACAAATACTGCCCGAACTGCCTTGCCCATGAACATTCCAGCGGCTCATGTCACAATGGTGGCACATGTCGCACATGCGGCGAGGACCATCATACGATTCTCCACCTCCACACAACCAATCGAGCCGAGACGCAGAAAGTCAATCCCTCCACATCGCCTCTTCCACCTTCAAAATCCCAGGTGACAATCCCCTCGGTGTCAGTTAGCATTCTGCCGACTGCCATCGTGAGCCTGGACGTGGCTGGCAATATTTTTTATACCCGCTACTCGAAGAGTATAAGGGTATTATAAATTTGTGCCAACCGAAAATGTTTGTAACGGGCAGAAGGAGAAATCTCCGACCCCATAAAGTATATATATTCTGAATCAGCATGAACAGCCGAGTCGATATACCCATGTCCGTCTGTCCGTCTGTCTGTCTGTCCGTCCGTATGAAAACCTAGATCTCAGCTATTATAAGAGCTAGAGCTACCAAATTTGGAGACAATATGTGTTAATTCTGCACGCAGATCTAGTTTATTTTGGATTTTTGCCACGCCTCCATCCGCCCCCATAAATCGAAAAAAGTCGATTGTAGCTGCAAATATAGCTCTACAGCAATCATACATGTGATAAAAGCCACCATGCGGGCGTGTTGGCAAAGTTTCAATAAGATCGGCTGATAAATAAAGAAGATATACAAGAAATAGTATTACCCTGTGGCCATGTGCTTATGTCGGTTTTTCCTGATGTTAGTACCCGAGTTCAACTCAAGCAGCAGACAACTTTTTTTTTTTTTTTTAATTATGTGGCAACTCTTTTTTTTTAATTATGTGCACCGAAAATATTCATAGTGCAATTTTATCGGTCATTGCGTAAGAAATGCAGTGGACGAGTGGTGATGGTAGTTGACTGTTAAGCGAGAGGTCCGGAGTTCAACTCCTGGGTGTGCCGCGGCGACTTATATTTATTTTTTTTTTATCTTATTTTTTTTTTTATTTTTATAGTGTGTTGCAAAATTCAAAATAAATTTTTAGTATATTTAAAGCCTTTTAGAATCGAAAGAGACATTGAGCAGCAACACAAAAAACAAACGACAAATCTAATTAGATATGTTGAGATGTATTGTGAGGCAGCATATATATATGTATGTATAGGCGTCTCTATCACACATGCATAATTTTTAACTGCAAAGTAATAAAAGCAAAGGGCAACATCCAAAAAGAATCGAGTGGAACTTGCATAGGCAAATCAAATTAGAAACGGAAAGAAATAAAAAGCAAGAACGCATTGTTCACATTTGGCACGTGTTTTTCCGAAGAATTGTAGCGGGTATATCACAGTCGAGTCAGCTCGACTGTAGCCTTTCCGACTTGTTTTAAATTATAATTTTAAAGACAAACGGCGATTGTTTGCAATTTTAAAATAAAAAGCGGGGAGCAGAAAAAAAACGCGTCCGTTCACTTGGAAGAGAAAAGTCGATCTTATTGAAACTTTCGCAACACGCCCGCATGGTGGTTTTTATCACATGTATAATGATTGCTGTAGAGCTATATTTGCAGATACAATCGACTTTTTTCCATTTTTGGGGGCTGATGGAGGTGTGGCAAAAAACCAAAATAAACTTGATCTGCGGGCAGAATTAACACATATTGTCTCCAAATTTGGTAGCTCTAGCTCTTATAATAGCTGAGATCTAGGTTTTCATACGGACAGACAGACAGACAGACGGACAGACGGACATGGGTATATCGACTCGGCTGTTCATGCTTTTTCAGAATATATATACTTTATGGGGTCGGAGATTTCTCCTTCTGCCTGTTACAAACATTTTCGGTTGGCACAAAGCTATAATACCCTTATACTCTTCGAGTAGCGGGTATAAAAACACGACGTCACAAATCAAATTACTTCGCTTTCATTAAACTATCAAAATGTAAGGGGCTTGTGTAGCAAGCTATCTACTTTATTATGTGTAGTTTTGCTTTTGTTTCCCATGTGCTTGTATTAACCGAGACTTGGTTAAGTACACAACATATAAGCTTGATCGTCCGGTACATATACAACCTGAGATTCAATATTGTGTAAAATTCATTTGAGGGATACAATACGATCTTATTGACGGTCTGCATGATATTTTACTGTTGCAAGTCAACCATGTTAGGAATTCATTAATATTAATATTTTTTGTGACTCTCTAAATAACTTTTTTGATTTTTGTGTGCCGCGTTATTATGCGAGACATTCAAGTAAGCCCCCTTGATTTAAAAAAAAACGTCCAGTCTTAAAAATTTTAAGTCTATCTTCTCAAGATACCTTATTGCCCGGTCTAATTTTGTTATTCTATGCGCAAATGTATTGCAGTTCCAACAGAAGTTCAGATAGTTCTATAATGGTCTAAACTTTATGCGTAAATGTTCTGCCTATCCATGTAAGCTTTCGTATAAAAGTGCAAATGCAAATTCTGATCAAGACATGACTAATCTATTTGCAAAGTTCTTTCAAACGACCTATTCAACTTTAAAATGTAATGTCCATTATTATCCATGCATCATTACCAGTTCGAATGGAATCTTCGGTCCACTACTGAACGAAACTTTAATTTTTAGGGATATTTAAATTATTAAACGAGTTTTCTTGCCAAGACCTGAATTCCCGGTTGCGTACTTCGTTACTGTGGCAACACTGAATATTTCCTCTTTGCCGTCTATATGGAATGAATCATATATTCTTCAAAAAGGCAGCAAATCAGATGCATGCAATTATAGAGGCATCTCTAAGCTGTGGGCTATTTCAAAACACTATGAGAATGTTTTTTTTTACTTGCAGAATTTCTGAAGATCCGTTATATCCCCTTATCAATACGGATTTTTAAAACGTCGTTCAACTTCGACAAGTTTATTGGAACTAACAACCTTTATAATAAAAGGGTTCAGGAAAATTTTCAAACTAATGTCATTTATACTGATTTCAGTAAAGCGCTTGACTCAGTGAATAATTCACTTCTGTTGAGTTGGCTTGTGAGTTATTTGTCTGATAGAACACAGAGAGTTCTCTTAAAACCTTTTCTTTCTATCTCCATTCTATTCTCCTTCTTGTTACGCGTTAAATCACTGACCACACTTCGATCATATTAAACTTCTGCACTTATGTATTCGGATGGTGTTAGGCTCTATTTTCAATTTAAAGATGCCTCCTGTCAGTTTTGCCTTCAAGGCGCCCTCGATTGTTTTTACAGTTAGTGTTATGCTAACCTATTAAATCTGAATAGCGTGGTAGAATAATTTGTGCAGAATTCTCTGATTAAAATTATATGTGTGGTAGCATGCTTTTAACAGATTTTCAAAATTGGGTGAAGGGTATTTTACAGTCGGGCGTTCACTACTGTAGCCTTTCCTATTTCTCGCCCCTTCTTATTTCGTTGCTCTAATCTGCTGTCTTTTGCACTTAACATTCATTCCATTTAAGCCCGTCAATGCACTGTTTCAGTTCGCGAAGCGTATTAAAACTTAACTTAGTCTTCACTAAGTGCCTTGTGTTTTGGGTGCACATCTGTGAAACTTAAGAGAGTAGACTCTTATTTTGACGCAATCAGGGCATTCGTCGTCAAATTATGCCGCTGCTTTGGAGCTGGGGTAAGAAACGGATCAGGAACAACCACGTTGTGTTTCAGGCCCACATCTGTGAAATTTTGGGACTCGAGAGATCAAAGCGTCGTCGGCAGGAAAGCTGCGTCAGTATTTAGATAAAGCATGATTGTTTACATGCTGCTTATAAAGACAGAGCAATGCAGTACAATTCGAAGGAACATATATAGATGAGACATATGTTTTCACTGCAAAAATTCACCAAGTTATTGGAGGCTCGTTATCAGCGTTTGGAGAATATAGAGCTTGCCACGTCTCAAGGAGCAAACAAATAAAAATAGTAGAAGAACTCTCGTAACAACTAATACTGATAATTATATTTATACCCTTGCATAGGGTATATTAATTTTAGCCAGAAGTTTGCAACGCACCTTAGGAGACATCTCCGACCCTATAAAGTATATATATTCTGAATCAGCATCACCAGAGGAGTCGAAAAATGGATGTCCGTCTGTCCGTCTGTCCGTCCGTCCGTCTGTTGCAACGCAAACTAGTCTGTCAGTTTTTGAGCTATCTTCATGAAACTTGGCATACAAGCTTCTTATTGCTGTAGGCTGTAAATAAGTCGGAACGATCGGATCGGACCGATATATCGTATAGCTGTCATAGAAGCTATCGGCCGATTTTTGTTGTTTTTCAAGATATTGCAACAAGATTTGGCAAATCTTATTCTTATTACTTTCTTAATGTGCTGTCAAAATTATATCAATCAATCGGACCACTATAACATATAGCTGCCATAGGAACAATCGGCTAAAATCAGGGTTTTTGTATGCAAACCTTTTTTGTTTTTGGAAATACCGCAAATTATCAATACTTTTTAATGTTATACAGTAACCCGCCCTTAGTTTTTCCTTTTAAATATCTCAGACGTTTATATTCTATAGCTGTTATAGGAACAATCAGTCAGTCCGTCTGTCTGTTGCAACGCAAATTAGTCCCCCAGTTATTGAGCTATCTTCATGAAACTTTGCTCACAAGCTTCTTATTTCTGCCCTCTTTAAATAAGTCGGAATGGGCCAGATCGGACTGATATATCGTATAGCTGTCATGGAGCCTATCGGCCGATTTTCGTTATATTTCAAGATATAGCTATCAGGCTTACCACATCCAAATCTAAGTGTGTCCCTAATAATAAAGTTCGAAATCGAACTTTTATAACTTATAACGATCAACGATCGGCCTAATGAAGATTCATGTTGCAATTTTATGGAAATCTGCGTACTATTACATGAAGCTGTTAAACAAAAAATCATATAGCTGTCAAACGCATTTTTGAATGAGAACTTTCCAAATTTAGATTTTATGACCAACAGATCCTTTTCAACACAAAGACATTTCTTCATAACATTTTGTGTTAAGTATATAAGAAATCCAGGTATATACAAAAGCATTAAAAAGGTAGAATTATTTTTTTTCGAAGCAGGTGTTTGATTCATAGCCTTAATCAGGTAAAAATCTTGACTTCCAGTACTGTTATAATTGTTCAATAAATACCACAGAAACCAGCAGCAATCCAAATATATTTTATATTATACCAAGGGTATACAAAATCGATTGTAGCTGCTAATATAACTCTACAGCAATCATTTTTTTTTCTCTCTCTCCCAAGTGAACGGACGCGTTTTTTTCTGCTCCCCGCTTTTTATTTTATAATTGCAAGTTATCGGCGTTTGGCTTTAAAATTATAATTTAAAATTAACTTCAACATATCCGTTCACAATCGTGAGTGCATGCCTGCTGTTTTTATCCACTGGTTTGTAGTTTACTAATTACACTTTTATTCTTAACTTTATTCCACTGCCATTTCGTTTGTTTCATTTTGCTCTTCGCTTTTCAGAGTGCAATTGTTTTTATTGTGTTCTTCTTTTTCGTCTGTTGTTGTTGCATTCTCGTTGCAGCTATAACAGTAACAACTTAACTCTCTCACATCTTTCAGTGTGTGTGTGCCTAACACTCTCTCGCGCTCACTCACCTACTCTCAATATCTTTTGCGTGCGCTCTTCACTCGCAATCCTCTCTCATTTATTTTATTTTTTCTTTCTTCTTTCATTTTTGCTTTGTTCTTGCGGTAGTTTTTCTTGGCTACAGTAGAGACCCCGTATAATGGAAGGTGTTATCTGCTACAAAAAGTACTGTCTAAAGCAGGTGACGGTCACTCAACCAAGCATCTCTTGCTGGCTTTGCGACAACGTCGTACACATAAAATGTGCCGGCTACACGGCCTCTACGGCTGACGCCGTGGCTAAGAGTACTGGTTTGCGCTACTGTTGTGACATGTGTCGGAAGGCGAAGAACGATATGATGTCGTTCATGCGGCAGGCAAAGACAGGATTTCGGGAATTGTGTGGCAGTTTTCGTAAACTTGCCAATCAGTTCTCAGCGTTGGACAACTCGTTTAATAGTTTAAAGCTATTAAATGAGTCGCCCAAGCGTAAGAAATCTGCTCACGTAGCGAAGCCTTTGCCTGCTGTCATTCCGCCCCCTCTCATTGACCAGCCATGCACTCCTGTGACTCAGCCGGTGATGTCGTTCACTACTCCTATGGTGACGAGATCATCGGTGTCAGAGAAAGTCATCAACGAGTGTGTGCAAATGGTGTCACACAAAATTTCTGATGTGTCCGCTGTGGATTCGTTGCCTGTACCACAGATTATAGAAATACCTAAGGCAAGTTCAAGTTCCGAATTACCGGTTATGAACTATCCCATAGGTGTAATACCCGTGGAGCCTAAAAAGGTGTTAGGGAGTTCCACTAAGGAAACAAATTTTCGTTTCCCGGCTTGCCCCTGATCTTACATCTCAAGATGTTGCGGCTTCTATTCAAGCCAAAATACAAGCTGTCGAGTTGAAAGTGGAAAAATTTAAATTTTCATATGAGAGGGACATATCGTCCTTTAAAATGAGTGTCCCGGCAGAACTGCTAGCCATCTTATGTTCTCCAACATTTTGGCCAGAACATGTAATGGTTAAAAAGTTTGAGGCGAAGAAGAAAAAGAATCGGAAACCGATTTTCTTTCATTGCCAATCCCAGAATCGTCGACTCAAAAACAAAACGCAAACAACTAAGTCCTACTTTTCTTCTTACATACCAAAATGTTAGAGGATTATGTAGCAAATTATCTAATCTTCCTAAGCAGCCTTTCATTTACCTCCCATGTTTTAGTGTTTACTGAAACTTGGTTAAAACCGGATATTTTAAGCACCGAAGTTTTACCAAGTAAGTATACAACCTACAGGCTTGATCGACCTGCCCGACGTGGTGGGGGAGTTCTGATTGCAGTAAACTCCGCCATATCATCGGAACTTTTTCAACCGGAGGTTGATAACATTGAATTTATTTGTGTAAAATTACACTTCCCCGACTTTTTCTGTTTTATAACCTGTTCATATATTCCGCCGTAGTCGGAATTGTCAGTCTATTTGCAACACTTGTGTGTAATAAAGACTGTTTTCAACCTGTTATCAGACAGGGATCATTTTATAGTCCTTGGTGACTTTAATGTTCCTGAATGTGACTGGACACCAAGTGTTGGTGAGACTTACTTATTGCCTTCTCGGCAGCATGACCTATTTGACGGTCTGTTTGATATGTCATTGTCGCAGGTCAATCATATCAAAAACTTTAGAAACAGATCCTTGGATTTATGCTTCGTATCTGATCCATCTAGGGTGTCTCTAAAAAGGACTCAACCTCTTTCTTTACCAGAAGATTCTTATCATCCCACTTTTGAAGCTACTTTTGATCTAGGTAAATGTTTTGTTAAACATGAAAAACTGTGCAAACATATACGCTGCTTTAGAAAAGCAGACTTTGAATTATTGAACTTTTTAATTTCCAACTGCGACTGGTCAAAGCTTTAAACGACTACTGATATTTCAGTACCGGTAAGCATATTTTATAAGACCATTGACTCTTTCTTTGATATTTCTGTACCGCGTTTCTATCAGACATGCTCGAGTAAGCGACCATGGTTTACAAAAGAGCTGTCTCGCCTTAAAAATTTAAAATCTAGCTTATTTAAAAAATATAAAATTAATAATTGCAATTCAGCTTTTTCCCGTTTTTTAGCTGCTCGATTAAATTTATCGGGCCTTAACGCGAAATGTCGTAAAAACTATTTAGCTCGTTGTAGGTCTCAGTTCCTTGTGAACCCAAAACAGTTTTATAGTTTTGTTAATATGAAGCGTAAATCTTCTGTCTTTCCCTCAAAGTTGTCGTTTGAAAAAACCACTGCAGATGCTACCAAGCCATGGCTCATGTGTTTGCTAAGTTTTTCCAAACCACGTATTCGCCTACTACACAAAAGATTCATTTTTATCGATACAACATTCCTTGCTCGAATGGTTTCTTCACCACCATTCTGAATAAAAGTTCACTTGCTAAGAATCATCATTTGGATAAACCAGTTGTTTCATCAAGTCCCGACGGTGTTCCCGCTTATGTAACTCCTTAAGTAAGCCATTGCTCAAACTGTTTTCGCTGTCCTTAAAAACTTCATCCTTTACTTTCATTTGGAAGGCTTCTTTTACCTTGCTTAAGAAAAGCGATTACAGTGGTATATCTAAATTTTTCTAGAATGTTTTAACTGCACGGATTTCTGAAACGTCGCTCAACTACGACAAATTTGCTTAAGCTGACATCCTTTTCAGACATCGTTTTCAGGAAAATCTTTAAACTGATGTTATTTATACTGATTTCCTAAACTCTTTGTGGTTGTGTCTTAGAAATAATGACTCTAGTTGATGATCTTGGGGTTCGTTTGGACCGATAACTAAAGTTTTCCGAACATATTTCCCATGTGGTCAGCCATGGGTGACCTTGGCTTTATTAAGAGATGGTCTAAGGAGTTTGACGATCCTTATGTAACAAAGACCCTCTACACCTCACTTGTTTGTTCATTTCTGGAATATGGATCATGCGTGTGGTGTCCCTAGTACACTAGGGAGAATGTTACATGGAAACTGACATATCAGCAGACGAGTTAGTTTCTTACCAGTCGCAGTCCTTGCAGACATGTTTTGCAAATAGACTGACAATTCCGATGACGGCGGAATATATGAAAAGGTTATAAAGTTTACTGCGATCGAAATTTCACCACCAAGTCATTGCGGTCGATTAAGCCTGTAACCTGTATACTTATTTGGTAAAACTTCAGGTTAAATATCCGGTTGGGAGGTAAAAGAAAGGTGGCTTAAGAAGAGATTAAATAGTTTGAGACATGACCCTACAACATTATTGTATGTAAAACAAGAAAGCAAGGCTACCTTCGGCTTGCCGAAGGTTTCATACCCTTGCAGTTATACAAAATATAAAATATATTTGCATTGCTGCTGGTTTCTGTGGTATTTATTGAACAATTATAACAATACAGGAAGTCAAGATTTTTACCTGATTAAGGCTATGAATCAAAAACCTGCTTCGAAAAAAAATAATTCTACCTTTTTAATGCTTTTGTATATACCTGGATTTCTTATATACTTAACACAAAATGTTATGAGGAAATGTCTTTGTAAAGGATCTGTTGGTCATAAAATCTAAATTTGGAAAGTTCTCATAAAAAAATGCGTTTGAATAACAGCTTCATGATTTTTTGTTTAACAGCTACATGTAATAGTACTCAGATTTCCATAAAATTGCAACATGAACCTTCATTAGGCCGATCGTTGATCGTTATAAGTTATAAAAGTTCGATTTCGAACTTTATTATTAGGGACACACTTAGATTTGGATGTGGTAAGCCTGATAGCTATATCTTGAAATATAACGAAAATCGGCCGATAGGCTCCATGACAGCTATACGATATATCAGTCCGATCTGGCCCGTTCCGACTTATTAAAAGAGGGCAGAAATAAGAAGCTTGGGAGAAAAGTTTCATGAAGATAGCTCAATAACTGGGGGACTAATTTGAGTTCCAACATACAGACGGACTGACTGATTGTTCCTATAACAGCTATGTATATAATATAAACGTCAGAGATATTTAAATGGAAAAACTAAGGGCGGGTTACTGTATAACATTAAAAAGTATTGATAATGTGCGGTATTTCCAAAAACAAAACAGGTTTGCATACAAAAACCCTGATTTCAGCCGATTGTTCCTATGGCAGCTATATGTTATAGTGGTCCGATTTTGATACAATTTTGACAGCACATTAAGAACGTAATAAGAATAGGATTTGCCAAATCTTGTTGCAATATCTTGAAAAACAACAAAAATCGGCCGATAGCTTCTATGACAGCTATACGATATATCGGTCCGATCTGGCTCGTTCCCACTTATTTACAGCCTACAGCAATAATAAGCTTGTGTGCCAAGTTTCATGAAGATAGCTCAATAACTGGGGGACTAATTTGAGTTGCAACAGACAGACGGACTGACTGATTGTTCCTATAACAGCTATAGAATATAAACGTCTGAGATATTTAAATGGAAAAACTAAGGGCGGGTTACTGTATAACATTAACAAGTATTGATAATGTTCGGTATTTCCAAAAACAAAACGGGTTTGCATACAAAAACCCTGATTTCAGCCGATTGTTCCTATGGCAGCTATATGTTATACTGGTTCGATTTTGATACAATTTTGACAGCACATTAAGAACGTAATAAGAATAGGATTTGCCAAATCTTGTTGCAATATCTTGAAAAACAACAAAAATCGGCCGATAGCTTCTATGACAGCTATACGATATATCGGTCCGATCTGGCTCGTTCCGACTTATTTACAGCCTACAGCAATAATAAGCTTGTGTGCCAAGTTTCATGAAGATAGCTCAATAACTGGGGGACTAATTTGAGTTGCAACAGACAGACGGACTGACTGATTGTTCATATAACAGCTATAGAATATAAACGTCAGAGATATTTAAATGGAAAAACTAAGGGCGGGTTACTGTATAACATTAACAAGTATTGATAATGTGCGGTATTTCCAAAAACAAAACAGGTTTGCATACAAAAACCCTGATTTCAGCCGATTGTTCCTATGGCAGCTATATGTTATAGTGGTCCGATTTTGATACAATTTTGACAGCACATTAAGAACGTAATATGAATAGGATTTGCCAAATCTTGTTGCAATATCTTGAAAAACAACAAAAATCGGCCGATAGCTTCTATGACAGCTATACGATATATCGGTCCGATCTGGCTCGTTCCGACTTATTTACAGCCTACAGCAATAATAAGCTTGTGTGCCAAGTTTCATGAAGATAGCTCAAAAACTGAGAGACTAGTTTGCGTTGCAACAGACGGACGGACGGACGGACGGACGGACGGACGGACAGACGGACAGACGGACGGACGGACAGACGGACAGACGGACATCCATTTTTCGACTCCTCTGGTGATGCTGATTCAGAATATATATACTTTATAGGGTCGGAGATGTCTCCTAAGGTGCGTTGCAAACTTCTGGCTAAAATTAATATACCCTCTGCAAGGGTATAAAAAAGCAGTAGTTCGTTTTTTAGCATTTTTTTTTGCGAAGTACTTTTTTTGGTTTGGCAAAAAGACAACAATGGTATTTTAATTTATTTTCGCCTCAAACTTCTTATACCCGCTACTCGAAGAGTATAAGGGTATTATAACTTTGTGCCAACCGAAAATGTTTGTAACGGGCAGAAGGAGAAATTTTATACCCTTGCAGAGGGTATATTAATTTTAGCCAGAAGTTTGCAACGCACCTTAGGAGACATCTCCGACCCTATAAAGTATATATATTCTGAATCAGCATCACCAGAGGAGTCGAAAAATGGATGTCCGTCTGTCCGTCCGTCCGTCCGTCTGTTGCAACGCAAACTAGTCTCTCAGTTTTTGAGCTATCTTCATGAAACTTGGCATACAAGCTTCTTATTGCTGTAGGCTGTAAATAAGTCGGAACGAGCCAGATCGGACAGATATATCGTATAGCTGTCATAGAAGCTATCGGCCGATTTTTGTTGTTTTTCAAGATATTGCAATAAGATTTGGCAAATCCTATTCTTATTACGTTCTTAATGTGCTGTCAAAATTGTATCAAAATCGGACCACTATAACATATAGCTGCCATAGGAACAATCGGCTGAAATCAGGGTTTTTGTATGCAAACCTGTTTTGTTTTTGGAAATACCGCACATTATAAATACTTTTTAATGTTATACAGTAACCCGCCCTTAGTTTTTCCATTTAAATATCTCAGACGTTTATATTCTATAGCTGTTATAGGAACAATCAGTCAGTCCGTCTGTCTGTTGCAACGCAAATTAGTCCCCCCAGTTATTGAGCTATCTTCATGAAACTTGGCACACAAGCTTATTATTGATGTAGGCTGTAAATAAGTCGGAACGAGCCAGATCGGACCGATATATCGTATAGCTGTCATAGAAGCTATCGGCCGATTTTTGTTGTTTTTCAAGATATTGCAACAAGATTTGGCAAATCCTATTACGTTCTTAATGTGCTGTCAAAATTGTATCAAAATCGGACTATTATAACATATAGCTGCCATAGGAACAATCGGCTGACATCAGTATTTTTGTTTGCAAACCTGTTTTTTTTTTGGAAATACCGCACATTATCAATACTTTTTAATGTTATACAGTTACCCGCCCTTAGTTTTTCCATTTAAATATCTTTATATTCTGTAGCTGTTATAGGAACAATCAGTCAGTCCGTCTGTCTGTTGTAACGCAAATTAGTCCCCCAGTTATTGAGCTATCTTCATGAAACTTTGCTCACAAGCTTCTTATTTCTGCCCTCTTTAAATAAGTCGGAATGGGCCAGATCGGACTGATATATCGTATAGCTGTCATGGAGCCTATCGGCCGATTTTCGTTATATTTCAAGATATAGCTATCAGGCTTACCACATCCAAATCTAAGTGTGTCCCTAATAATAAAGTTCGAAATCGAACTTTTATAACTTATAACGATCAACGATCGGCCTAATGAAGGTCCATGTTGCAATTTTATGGAAATCTGAGTACTATTACATATAGCTGTTAAACAAAAAATCATGTAGCTGTATTTAAACGCATTTTTGAATGAGAACTTTCCAAATTTATTTATATTTTATGACCAACAGATCCTTTACAACACAAAGATTAATGTGCTGTCAAAATTGTATCAAAATCGGACCACTATAACATATAGCTGCCATAGGAACAATCGGCTGAAATCAGGGTTTTTGTATGCAAACCTGTTTTGTTTTTGGAAATACCGCACATTATAAATACTTTTTAATGTTATACAGTAACCCGCCCTTAGTTTTTCCATTTAAATATCTCAGACGTTTATATTCTATAGCTGTTATAGGAACAATCAGTCAGTCCGTCTGTCTGTTGCAACGCAAATTAGTCCCCCAGTTATTGAGCTATCTTCATGAAACTTGGCACACAAGCTTATTATTGATGTAGGCTGTAAATAAGTCGGAACGAGCCAGATCGGACCGATATATCGTATAGCTGTCATAGAAGCTATCGGCCGATTTTTGTTGTTTTTCAAGATATTGCAACAAGATTTGGCAAATCCTATTCTTATTACGTTCTTAATGTGCTGTCAAAATTGTATCAAAATCGGACTATTATAGCATATAGCTGCCATAGGAACAATCGGCTGACATCAGTATTTTTGTTTGCAAACCTGTTTTTTTTTTGGAAATACCGCACATTATCAATACTTTTTAATGTTATACAGTTACCCGCCCTTAGTTTTTCCATTTAAATATCTTTATATTCTGTAGCTGTTATAGGAACAATCAGTCAGTCCGTCTGTCTGTTGTAACGCAAATTAGTCCCCCAGTTATTGAGCTATCTTCATGAAACTTTGCTCACAAGCTTCTTATTTCTGCCCTCTTTAAATAAGTCGGAATGGGCCAGATCGGACTGATATATCGTATAGCTGTCATGGAGCCTATCGGCCGATTTTCGTTATATTTCAAGATATAGCTATCAGGCTTACCACATCCAAATCTAAGTGTGTCCCTAATAATAAAGTTCGAAATCGAACTTTTATAACTTATAACGATCAACGATCGGCCTAATGAAGGTCCATGTTGCAATTTTATGGAAATCTGAGTACTATTACATATAGCTGTTAAACAAAAAATCATGTAGCTGTTATTTAAACGCATTTTTGAATGAGAACTTTCCAAATTTATTTATATTTTATGACCAACAGATCCTTTACAACACAAAGATTAATGTGCTGTCAAAATTGTATCAAAATCGGACCACTATAACATATAGCTGCCATAGGAACAATCGGCTGAAATCAGGGTTTTTGTATGCAAACCTGTTTTGTTTTTGGAAATACCGAACATTATCAATACTTTTTAATGTTATACAGTAACCCGCCCTTAGTTTTTCCATTTAAATATCTCAGACGTTTATATTCTATAGCTGTTATAGGAACAATCAGTCAGTCCGTCTGTCTGTTGCAACGCAATTGCGTTATTGAGCTATCTTCATGAAATTTTGCTCACAAGCTTCTTATAGTTGCCCTCTTTAAATAAGTCGGAACGGGCCAAATCGGACTGATATATCGTATAGCTGTCATGGAGCCTATCGGCCGATTTTCGTTATATTTCAAGATATAGCTATCAGGCTTACCACATCCAAATCTAAGTGTGTCCCTAATAATAAAGTTCGAAATCGAACTTTTATAACTTATAACGATCAACGATCGGCCTAATGAAGGTCCATGTTGCAATTTTATGGAATTCTGAGAACTATTACATATAGCTGTTAAACAAAAAAGCATGTAGCTGTTATTCAAACGCATTATTGAATGAGAACTTTCCAAATTTATTTATATTTTATGACCAACAGATCCTTTACAACACAAAGACATTTCCTCATAACATTTTGTGTTAAGTATATAAGAAATCCAGGTATATACAAAAGCATTAAAAAGGTAGAATTATTTTTTTTCGAAGCAGGTGTTTGATTCATAGCCTTAATCAGGTAAAAATCTTGACTTCCTGTATTGTTATAATTGTTCAATAAATGCCACAGAAACCAGCAGCAATCCAAATATATTTTATATTTTGTATAACTGCAAGGGTATGAAACCTTCGGCAAGCCGAAGGTAGCCTTGCTTTCTTGTTTTATTTTATGGTGTGTTGCAAAATTCAAAATAAATTTTTAGTATATTTAAAGCCACTTAGAATCGAAAGAGACATTGAGCAGCAACACAAAAAACAAACGACAAATCTAATTAGATATGTTGAGATGTATTGTGAGGCAGCATAAAAGTATATATAATTTATAACTGCAAAGTAATAAAAGCAATGGGCAACATCCAATAAGAATCGAGGGAACTTGCATAGGCAAAACAAATTAGAGACAGAAAGAAATAAAAAGCAAGAACGCATTGTTCACATTTGGCACGTGTTTTTCCGAAGAATTGTAGCGGGTATATCACAGTCGAGTCAACTCGACTGTAGCCTTTCCGACTTGTTAATCATTACATGGTTTGTCCAAAATATGGAGAACACATACAGGTTAATAGTTTTGCCGGGACATTTTTTTTTTATATAGTATTAATGATTTGTTCCAAGCGAAATTTTATGTAAAAAACAGAAGGAGGATATCTTCTACCTCACAAAGTATATATATTCTTTAATATGATCATCAGTCGAGTCGATAAAGCCCTGTTCGCTTTAACCAAGTCTCAGTAAACACTACAATATGAAATGGAAATGTATGGCTGTTTAGATAATAGAGATAATATATCGGCATTCAACGCGGAAAGTTTCTAAGACTAACTGCTTACCTAAAAACATTTTTATATAATTGCAGAGTTGAAAAGTAAAGTTATTGTAAAAAAGTGATCATTTATGTTATGATTTCTAATAAATATTGTTTTTTCTTCGTGTTTGTGTATTAATAATAATGTATATTTGTATTGTAGTGTTTTCGTAGTTCTCTTTGAAAGTAAGTCTCCATAAATTTAGAAATTTATTAAAAAATGTACTTTTGGAAGGGATTTAAAGTAAAGTTCACCCAAGTTCATAATAGCACCTATTGCAGTTTGTTCCGACATAAATGCTCATTCAAGTTTTTATTATTTTTATCGCCTAATTTTGAAAATCCGTTACAAACTTGTAAGTACAAAATGCTGCATAAATTATTTTATTACTTATACTTTACTTACTCTCAATCACACAAGCAGATACGCGCGCAAAAGGAAGGCGACGCATCGCGACATTCATGTCGATGTCGACAACAATTACCCATATCAGTGCGCAGGCTAACTTAAAAAACTTCCGTCTTATTGGTCCGATCGATTATAATTTGGAAGAGGTTGATATTGCATTCATCTTTGCGTATACCTAAGCAAAATGCTATGGCCTTTATACTTTTCTAAATAATCGCAAATTACTGATTACATGTGCTTAAGTTAGAATGTAAAACAGTCATTCCTGAGAAACAAGTCATACGGATTGACAGACAGCCTTACATTGGGTGACTTTAATCTATGTCTATAATATTTTCTCAAATTTTCATCAAGATCGAACCACTACAACATTTAGCTGCCATATTTTGGTATGAAAACCTGTTTTATTGGGAAAAAATGTCTTCTCTTCAGTCATAATTGATAGTATTAAGAAAGACTATCCCGTTAATGTTAGCCATGTATAATCTATAGCTTCATAGAAACAATCAAGTCAAAATTAAGATTTTTGTTATTAATGAAATTTCTACAGTAGTAAAGTAGTACCAAAAGTTATATATTATTGAAATATTAAAGCTTTAGCTAACTCGAGGTCAGTGTAGAGATATGTCAATTGAACAAGGATATCGGGTATTAAGATAGCTAGAGATTGTAAATTTAGCATAAAGGTTCCTGAATAGTGAAGGTAGATCAAGTTTAATTTCACTACCACCGCCCACGAAAATCGGTAATTTGCAATTAATTAACGCCGAAAAGCATCAATTTACTCTTTCGAGCGTGTCTGTTTGAGTAGTTTGCTTAAATATTTGTAAAGGATTTGGACAATTAGGCAAAAGGTATCGTAATGTCGGGCTTATTCCAATATAGCCTTCGTTACTTGTTTTAG
This sequence comes from Zaprionus inermis, assembly GCA_018151445.1. Classification (NCBI taxonomy): domain Eukaryota; kingdom Metazoa; phylum Arthropoda; class Insecta; order Diptera; family Drosophilidae; genus Zaprionus; species Zaprionus inermis. The sequence goes on along the minus strand of JAECXD010001060.1, from coordinate 49,842 downwards.
TTTCTTCTTGCTCGCTGTTGTCGGTTTATCTTTGGAATTGACCTCACTAGAAATAAAAGACTCGGATTCGTCTATAAATACATATTCAGTTGGGGTAGACTTTACCGAAAAATCGTCCTCATCATCTTTGGAGTCTTCGTTGCTGTCTAAGGTCTCTTCATTGGGTGGCGGCAGGAACTCGCCGACTTTTAGTTTTGATGGTAAGGGCTGTAAGTTCCCCAGTAAGCCGAACGGCTTCAAATGGTAAATCAGGTAGTCCAAGACATACATCATACCAGGCGATACATAATGGAATGATACTGCATTGTCCGAGCAACAATCGAGGCCCTAAATAAATATAGCTTATGATCCTGTCGTGAATTACGAATTTCAAGTTGTAATCTTACATCATCCGACTTGTAGTACTGGTAATTCCAGTACCAAAATTTTGGATCTTTATTGGGTATAAGATGCTGCTCGGGTACAAAAGGAAACATGCGACCACGCCCGTTAGAGTCCCGAGAATCGCCTGCGGTCACATTAAGATTTTCCATGCATTTTCCGATTTCAATGTCTTCATTAATAACAGTGCCAGGCAGGCAAATATTGGGATCGGGAATGCCCTCAACCACAAAGCGACGCAGTGCCTCTTTACTGAGCACATATCCCGATCCACCCGACATGTAGCCCTGCTTGACGAAGGGCTTAAACTTGAAACCAAAGTGCACGGGTGTGTCGGGGTGGTAGGGGTATAGCATGTAGCGCAGATTTTCGATCACAGCGTAGGTGTCATCATCAGCCTTGTAGAACCAATCTGCATCGTTGAAGTGATGCTTGTATATGTATTTGAAGGCCTCTTTCACCTTGCGCCAGAGATTCTGTCGCCCCTCACCAACATCCAATTTGACTGTGGGCAGTTCGTCGTCTGCCGCAGAGCTCATAAAAAGAAGAATATTACAACGTTTACCCCAAGTGCGTTTCACGTGGCGAGCCTTTTTTTTGTGGTTTGTGGGATTAGTCATAACCCAACAGAGAAGACGCACTTCTCTCTTAAGCTGTTCGGCCACTGAAGAATTAGCGCCAGAGTGATTATGGTGTACCTTTTGATGCTCAGATATTACAGAGTCGAACAAGTTGTGTAGATTTTGGGTATCCCAGCTTATCTTATTTTGGATCGGTTTTACGGTCTCCGAAATAGTTAAATAGGAGATAAGCTGTGCAATACAGAAGCCCAGCAAAAGTCCAATCATTAGTGTGAGGAACATGCGTTTTCCTGAAAGGTTCCCCAAAACTTTTTCCAAATGTAATTGATATATTGACTGATTATTTTGCTTACCTTGAGATCGTATCAGAGTCATGTTCATTTTGTGACTTTTTATTTGATACTTAATTTCCATGTACGTTTATATGCATAGTTGGCTTTTGGCTATTCTCTCTTTAATATGGGGAATCGTAAAAGTTCACAACTCTAATGTGTGAAGACAGGGGGTGACGAATGTTTTGAAAGTCGTGAACCAAAATTAAGGAACTAATCTACGAGTAAAACTAAAGAACTGTTTGTTAATCTTCTTGAGCCTTTTATAAATTACCTAAATGCGAAACAACGAAAAACAAATAACGATTGCAGCTGTCCAGCACTCCAGTATGATTTTCTTCAAACAAAGGTAAAAACTTCTAAAATTCAATTAGTTGGAAAGGCTATAGACAAGCAAGCCCTTAGTAAGATGCCCTTCGTACAATTATCAATATCCTTTACAACCATGTAATCACCCTTATGATTCAATACAGCAAATTTTACATATGTTCTTAGGCCAGCTTTTTCTTTCCTGATCTCATTTCATCGACGTCAGTCATTTCCAGCAACGTTCTGGCAGCGCATTGTTAAAAAAACAAGTCGGAAAGTCGAACGGACTCGACTGTGATATACCCGCTACAACTCTTCGGAAAAAACACGTGCCAAATGTGAACAATGCGTTCTTGATTTTTATTTCTTTCCGTCTCTAATTTGTCTTGCCTATGTAAGTTCCACTCGATTCTTATTGGATGTTGCCGTTTGCTTTTATTACTTTGTAGTTATATCTCAGCAGAGGGCTTTAAATTATGCATGTGTGAAAGAGACGCCTATACATACATACATATATGCTGCCTCACAATACATCTCAACATATCTAATTAGATTTGTCGTTTGTTTTTTGTGTTGCTGCTCAATGTCTCTTTCGATTCTAAGTGGCTTTAAATATACTAAAAATTTATTTTAAATTTTGCAACACACTATGAAATAAAAAAATATAAGATACAAAAAAAATAAATATAAGTCGCCGCGGCACACCCAGGAGTTGAACTCCGGACCTCTCGCTTAACAGTCAACTACCATCACCACTCGTCCACTGCATTTCTTACGCAATGACCGATAAAATTGCACTATGAATATTTTCGGTGCACATAAGTAAAAAAAAAAGAGTTGCCACATAATTAAAAAAAAAAAAAGCACATGGCCACAGGGTAATACTATTTCTTGTATATCTTCTTTATTTATCAGCCGATCTTATTGAAACTTTGCCAACACGCCCGCATGGTGGCTTTTATCACATGTATGATTGCTGTAGAGCTATATTTGCAGCTACAATCGACTTTTTTCGATTTATGGGGGCGGATGGAGGCGTGGCAAAAATCCAAAATAAACTTGATCTGCGTGCAGAATTAACACATATTGTCTCCAAATTTGGTAGCTCTAGCTCTTATAATAGCTGAGATCTAGGTTTTCATACGGACAGAGAGACGGACAGACGGTCAGACGGACATGGCTATATTGACTCGGCTGTTCATGCTGATTCAGAGAATATATATACTTTATGGGTTCAGAGATTTCTCCTTCTGCTTGTTACAAATATTTTCGGTTGGCACAAAGCTATAATACCCTTATACTTTTCGAGTAGCGGATATAAAAACGTATTGTTCACATTTGGCACGTGTCTTTTCATAGTCGAGTACGCTGGACTTGTTTCGGTATTAGAATTGCTAGTGTGCTTGCGAAAAACATTGTTGTTGGAAATTGTTAATATGTTTAAAATCTTACTATCAGGTTGTCTCAACTGTGCTAACATTATTTGGTTAATACTATATATTCCAGTTCATTTGTAACTGAAGCTATGTCAAATACTTTGACTGCTGACTCACGTAAAAGTAAAGTTGAATGTGATGATAGTCCAACTAATGCCACTTTGTCGTCTAAGCATGCCTTTTATAGATTTGCCTCTTGTTTCACAGAACAGCTGGATAAACAGAAAGACTTTGTGATCTTACTCTTTAGATTGTGGTATCTATTATAATAAATATTAATCTGATTAAGCTGTATTCTCTGTATAAAGAAAAGAGAGTTTTTTTTTTTTTTTTTAAGAGGCCATAGATAAAGATTAAAAACAAGAAATTAAAATTTTAAAAATAATGAAAAATCAGGAATATATTTACTTTATGGGGTTTTTTCTCTTTCTGTCCGTTTAATCAAAGTTGTATCGATGTTTTGATAAATTTAACATCCCATTGTTACTGTTGTCACTCGTGTTTTTAATTTTGTGTAAATGGCTTTTATGATTAACACAGTCAAAGACGCAATGTCTCTGCATTCTAACACTTCTTAAATGTAATATCACTTGTGTTTACAAATGGCCTTTTTTCGTTCAATTGTAATAACAGATGTTTAAATAGCTGCGTATCACTATTAAGCTATCTCAGGAAATTCCCAAGCGAATGGTATAAATGCAATGGCAATAGTTCTATATTATTAACAGTCTTTATACCCTCCGACCATTGCAAATTGTCAACAAATGGTATACTAATTTTGTGCAAATGTATGTAACGGGCATAAAGAAGTGTAACAGACTCCAGAGGACTTCTAGCCGAGTCGATTAAGCCATATTCGTCTGTCTGGCCGTCTGACCGTTAGTCCGTCTGGTATCTGTGATATCTCAACTATTTCAAAAGCTAGAGACACCAAATTTGGAGGTTTCTGTATATCATAATCAGATAAAGTTTATTTCAAAGTTCAGATATCACGTCCATCGTCCCCGCAAAATGGTATACATATAGATGAATACTCTATCGACATATCCTTTAAACTAGAATCCGATCGGATCTATAACACAAAAGTTGTTCAAGTTAACTTATTCGTTTAAATGTATGGTACGACCAGGAGCCTCCGTACTGATATGAGTAACTGACTTCGACGTCGCGACATCTGTTCGAATGATATCGAGTAAGCAATAGGTGGCAGAATAATTTGTGCAGAATTATATGCTTGAAGTTACAAGTTTGTAAAGAAATTTCAAAGTTGTGCGAAGGGTATCTTAATGTCAGGCGAGCTTGACTGAGCCCATTAGTTGCCAGCGTCACCAATTTTGTATCTGGATAGTGGTCGGCTTATGAATTATGGTGAACAAATTATTTGTCGGACACTTCTGGTTTTTCTTTATATACAAGTATAATTTTGAAATGCTACTGTTGAAATTATGTATATTTAACCAAACACATAATATATCACAAGTCCCTTTCATTAAACAGTTACCTACGCGAAACATACACATACATGTACATAAGCAATTATATAGTAAATATGTTAACACACTGTTTGAATTGTAGTTCGTAATCAACGATTACTCCTTGCTGTTGTTCACTGTACGTGTACGTATCGTGTCTTATACTTTCTCTCTTTGCTTTAGTTACTAATAAACTTTGCTGATGCAACAAAGCGTGTCAGCGCGATTAAAGGTATTTGACTTTATGAAAAAGTAATTCTAGACTTTCTGTGTGTATAAACTGAAAGCGAATGAAATTTCCACATCTGGCATTCCTCAGGGTGTCCAATCTAGGCCTCCTCGTTTTTACGTTTTTCATCAATGACCTCTCTTTGGTCATTCATAACTTGTGTACTTGTTAAAATCACGAGCTGAATTTATGATATATTTAAAAAATGTAAATCATTCGCCAATATCAAAGTGGTTAAAACTGAAAGCGTTAATCGAAAATTACAGGGAATACTTAAGTACCGCGTTTAAGGAGGTTTAGGATACACACAAAAAGAAATTATGTCCATAGGGCGAAAAGCATATCTTGGTGGAAATGATGACGTAGCCGTTTCTAAGATTTACTTTACTGCCTTTATTGCTTACTTATCTCAACAGAGGGCTATTAATATGCATTTTACATATGAAAAGTCAACGGTCTCCAGATTGCTGACTAAGAAATGATACCGTGAGAATGTAGAATAAGCATTTGACCGGATTTCGTTGTATAGACGGTAAACACAGCATATTTTCGTGGCCGCTATGAGTATGATTGCGATACAAAGTTTCACATTCATTTAACCTTAAGATCAACTTGTAATTCAATTTTGATTTCCCACCGGTCTGCACCGATCACGGCTCGAGGACTAAAAAGCACTACTCAAAAACTCCTTGCTTTTCATTGACACAGCTCCGCCTGACTATCAGCAGTTAATCCGCGCGACTTTCGCGGTAAATAGTTAATTTGCGCCCAACTAAACCGTTGTGAAGCCACCCGATTTATTGTTTTTCTTCAAACAAAAAGAAAAGATAAAAGTGAACAGTTTTACACGGCTATTACAATAGCCTCACATTGTCAGAGTGTTTTTTTCTTTTAGACATTGATACAATGAATGTATAATCAAGTGGTCCATACAAAACCAAGCCGATGCCGAGCTTGCTACGCGCGGATCCCAGACACAGGGAATGCCCCTATCCCGCCCAACCGACCTAGGGGCACAGTCGTCTAACGTACGACTCGAACGCGAAATAGAGAACGCGGGCATGTAGAGATATCGAGATACTAAAGAATTTCGAGGAAAGATTGTTAATTTCTAGATAGGTAAGACAGAATTTCAAGTTTTAGGCATGCAACAGAGAAAGCGTTAGAAAAAAGAAAGTACAGATTATTATAGTCCGAACATAATACCCTAATCCTGAAGGGCATAGTTCAACAAACAATTAGGAAGAGTTAGTGGTAAGTAATTACGTGTTAATTTACAAGGGACAGAAAAGAGTAACTGGCTAACTAGGTTAACACTGTCAATGTCACCTTGGATGAGGTTATTAATAAATACTACACCCAGTATAGTTCTACGATTAGATAGAGAAGGTGAGTTAAGTAGTAGAAGTCTACTGCCATAGGAAGTAAGTATTAAATTTGCATCCCAGTTAATGCCTCGAAAGGCGAAAATTAAATTTGTTGAGTAGTCTACTGGGGACACCATACGCATGATCCGTATTTCAGAATTGGACGAACAAGTGAGGTGTATAGGGTCTTTGTTACATAAGAATCGTCAAACACCTTAGACCACATCTTAATAAAGCCAAGCACACCCATGACTTTATTGACCATATGGGAAATATGTTCGGAAAACTTTAGTTTTCGGTCCAAACGGACCCCAAGAACATCAACTAGAGTAATTCTTTCTAAGACACAACCACAAAGAGTGTAGGAAACGTATTTTGGACGGGCTCGATAGAATGTCATCAGCTTGCATTTGGAGCTGTTCAGGTTTAAGAAATTTGCACAACACCAAGAATGAAAACTATTTAGGTCGGCTTGTAAGTAAGAGCGACAGTAGTCATCTTTAAATTGATAACAATGCTTAACATCGTCCGCATACATGAGAGGGCAGATTTATGTATGACCAAAGTGAGGTCATTGATGAAAAGCGTAAAAAGGAGGGGGCCTAGTTGGCTACCTTGAGGAACGCCAGATGTGGCATGAAGAAGGTGTGAAAATACTTTTTTAAAGAGAACTCTTTGAGTTCTACCAGTCAGATTACTCACAATCCAACTAAGTAGTTTTGGTGTGAATCCTAAGAGGCTGAGTTTATGTGCGAGAAGGGAATGATTTACTGTGTCAAAAGCCTTACGGAAATCAGTATAACTAACATTAGTTTGAAGATTTTCCTGAAAACCTTTTATAAAAAAGGATGTCAGTTCAAGTAAATTTGTCGTAATTGAGCGACATTTTATAAATCCCTGCTGAGAAGGCGATATGACGGATCTACAGAAATGTTGCAAGTGAGGAGTTAAAACATTATCGAAGAATTTATGTAAAGCCGACAATTTAGAGATACATCTATAATTGCTTGCATAAGACTTACTGCCCTTCTTAAACAAGGGAATGATAAAAAAGAAGACAGACCAAAACTGAACTAAAACAAGAAAGCAAGGCTACCTTCGGCTTGCCGAAGGTTTCATACCCTTGCAGTTATACAAAATATAAAATATATTTGGATTGCTGCTGGTTTCTGTAGTATTTATTGAACAATTATAACAATACAGGAAGTCAAGATGTTTACCTGATTAAGGCTATGAATCAAAAACCTGCTTCGAAAAAAAATAATTCTACCTTTTTAATGCTTTTGTATATACCTGGATTTCTTATATACTTAACACAAAATGTTATGAGGAAATGTCTTTGTAAAGGATCTGTTGGTCAAAAGTTCTCATTCAAAAATGCGTTTGAATAACAGCTTCATGATTTTTTGTTTAACAGCTACATGTAATAGTACTCAGATTTCCATAAAATTGCAACATGAACCTTCATTAGGCCGATCGTTGATCGTTATAAGTTATAAAAGTTCGATTTCGAACTTTATTATTAGGAACACACTTAGATTTGGATGTGGTAAGCCTGATAGCTATATCTTGAAATATAACGAAAATCGGCCGATAGGCTTCATGACAGCTATACGATATATCAGTCCGATCTGGCCCGTTCCGACTTATTAAAAGAGGGCAGAAATAAGAAGCTTGGGAGAAAAGTTTCATGAAGATAGCTCAATAATAAGGGGGAGACTAATTTGAGTTGCAACAGACAGACGGACTGACTGATTGTTCCTATAACAGCTACATAATATAAACGTCTAAGATATTTAAATGGAAAAACTAAGGGCGGGTTACTGTATAATATTAAAAAGTATTGATAATGTGCGGTATTTCCAAAAACAAAACAGGTTTGCATACAAAAACCCTGATTTCAGCCGATTGTTCCTATGACAGCTATATGTTATAGTGGTCCGATTTTGATACAATTTTGACAGCACATTAAGAACGTAATAAGAATAGGATTTGCCAAATCTTGTTGCAATATCTTGAAAAACAACAAAAATCGGCCGATAGCTTCTATGACAGCTATACGATATATCGGTCCGATCTGGCTCGTTCCGACTTATTTACAGCCTACAGCAATAATAAGCTTGTGTGCCAAGTTTCATGAAGATAGCTCAATAACTGGGGGACTAATTTGAGTTGCAACAGACAGACGGACTGACTGATTGTTCCTATAACAGCTATAGAATATAAACGTCTGAGATATTTAAATGAAAAAACTAAGGGCGGGTTACTGTATAACATTAAAAAGTATTGATAATGTGCGGTATTTCCAAAAACAAAACGGGTTTGCATACAAAAACCCTGATTTTAGCCGATTGTTCCTATGGCAGCTATATGTTATAGTGGTCCGATTTTGATACAATTTTGACAGCACATTAAGAACGTAATATGAATAGGATTTGCCAAATCTTGTTGCAATATCTTGAAAAACAACAAAAATCGGCCGATAGCTTCTATGACAGCTATACGATATATCGGTCCGATCTGGCTCATTCCGACTTATTTACAGCCTACAGCAATAATAAGCTTGTGTGCCAAGTTTCATGAAGATAGCTCAAAAACTGAGAGACTAGTTTGCGTTGCAACAGACGGACGGACGGACGGACGGACAGACGGACATCCATTTTTCGACTCCTCTGGTGATGCTGATTCAGAATATATATACTTTATAGGGTCGGAGATGTCTCCTAAGGTGCGTTGCAAACTTCTGGCTAAAATTAATATACCCTCTGCAAGGGTATAAACATATAAGCGGACCCTTTTTTTAAACTTAATTTTAGTCGGTAATAGTAAAGTAGAAACTGACATCTTTTGCAAGTTTTTCAAAACAAAAGGAGAAATTTCTGAAGTTCACTTCATTAGATTAAAACTAGTTGTGAATCTCGTAGTTGTCAGTAGAACTAAAATTGAAAAATTGGCAGTTGGCATAATTTGTTCTCTGCCTCTTTTTTCTTCCACCAGTCTTTCTTGGATTGATTAATTTTTTTTCCAAAAATGTACTGTAAAACGGTTCGTTGAGTTCTGCAACGTTCTTCAGTCGGCCCTCAGGCGTTGCGCTAAAAGTCATTTGTTTACACTTCAAGCCTATGTCGTTGGCTTTCCGACGTGAACCAGAAAAGGGAAGAGGCACTTGTTAATGGAGTTAACCAGTTGACCGTTTAAATAGCAGCGGCACATATTGTCGCACCAGAAGCGCAGATGTACGCTGATATAGATATAAGAGATAACATACGTTGTGACGAGTCGTTAGACGTCGTCAAATGTTTGCCAGAATTTGTGGGAATTCAGGAATCTTATGTTTGCTGGAGACAAGCTCTCACAGCTTATCACATTTTCAAGCCATATAATGGGAGTTCACGCCATTATCATGCAGTAATAATTAGCAACTTAACGCAACAGAGAGTGAACCATGTCGCTCAGGCTGCAGGCAGGGGACTGAATTATACTTCAGTGTCGCCAGCGGCACAGTGACACAGATTAACGACGATAGCGACTCTGATTCCCTAAATTTTTTAGGGGAAAGTTTCTGTTGACCGTCATCAGACGAAGACTAGCCGTTATCAATATGAGATTCCTCATCGACACAGGTGCGTCCAAAAAATGTCCGTCCGTCCGTCCGGTAGATTCTCCGTTCAGAATTCATTCGATCCATGGCAAGACCCATATAACCCAGAAATGTTTTTTATCCCTATTCAGCGTCAAGAATGCGGCTAGTATCTTCCAGAGAACGATTGACGACATCCTACGAGAGCAGATTGGCAAGTTTCACTACGTGTAATTAACGATCATTATCTTCTCTAGGAATGAAGAATCTAATGTCAAGCATGTAGAATAACTTCTACAAAGCTTGTACAGCGTAAACATGAGAGTGTCAGTGGAAAAATCGCGTTTTTTTTTAAGAAAAGCGTGAATATCCCTAGGTTAATAGTAACCAATAACGGTGCAATGACAGACCCGGAAAAAGGCAGGGCAAAACAGGATTTCCCCGAGCCCAAGATAGTGTTCGAGGTCAGGTCCTTCCTCGGTCTCGGAAGCTATTACATGTGTTTCATAAAGGACTTCGCAGTTATAGCAAGGCACATCTCAAATATATTAAAGGGTGAAAATTGAGCTGTCAGTAGACACAGATCTCGGAACATACTTGAATTCTCTGAAGAGCAGCAACAAGTGTTTTAGAAATTGCGTAACATATTGCCATCTGATGATGTCATACTCAGTATAAGAAGCCGTTTAATCTAACGACCGATGCTTGAACCTACGGTATAGGTGCGGTGTTGTCTCAAGAAGGCCATCCTCTTAACATATTATCGCGAACGTTAAAAGACAGGGAAGATAGCTACGCGACCTACGATCGTGGGTTATTAGCTATTATTTGGGCCTTAACCAAGCTTCGGCATTATTTGTATGGAGTTAAAGATATAAATATCTTTACCAACCATCTGGCTTTAAACTTTTCAGTAGCGGAATCAAACCGTGCTGCTAAGATTAAAAGGTGGAAAGCGCGCATAGACGAGTCTAATGCCCAGATCTTTTAGAAGCCCGGCAAACAGAATCTCGTAGCGGATGCTTTGTTCAGACAACAGCTTAATGCTTTGGAAGAACAAGAACCTGAGTCCTGTGAAGCAACGATCCACAGCGAGCTCTCCCTCACTCACACCATTGAAACAACGGAATAGCCATTAAATTGCTTCCAGATCCAGATAATACTGGAAGAAGCGCGCTTTCCTTTGAAATGAACTTTTATCTTGTTCACAGATAAAAAGCGGCACACGGTCAACTTTACCTCCAGAGAGGCTCTGTTGGACGATCTCTCAGAGATAATTGTGCCAATGGGCGTGAATGCACTCCATTGCGACTTTCACACGCTCGCGATGACCTGAACGGCGGGATCGTCATCGTCAATGACCGTTCCGCAAAAATACAGGTCGACAACGACACCGAAGTATGGGTGCGTGGCACGTACCTTGTTCCATTCAATAAGCGTGCCTTCATAAACGGAACCCTATTTACCAACCTTCATAGCGTCACAAGTAAAGTCCCGGGAATCGCAGTTTCCCATGTTGAACATAACTGCCGGCTCACATAGATATTGCTATGAAAAATGTTTCTAAGAAAAAAAAAAACCAAAAATAAAATAAACAAGTTACGAAGCCTAGAGTCGATCTAGCCCGACAGTAATATACCCTTCGTCCAATTTTGAAAATCTGTTACAAGCATGAAGAGACACTAATAATTTCAATCAGAAAATTCTGCACAAATAATTCGTCGACCTATTGCTTACACGTTCTCACTCACAAAAAAATTTAATAAACCATAAATATTTTTTTTCAAAACAAAAAAAAAATTCATAGTCTGTCGTATCTGTCAGTTGATCTCCGGATCCACGCTTCAAAGTCAGCCACCATCAACAATCGACCACTGCATCTCTTTAGTGGGTCTCCTAGATTAAGGAACTAACAGTAGAAAAAGCAGACAAATGCACATGGTCACACGGCACTAAAATTTCTTGAATATCTTCCATATTTAGTGACCGATCTTATTGTAATTTTCACAAACACAAATATCAGCTATTTGAAGAGTTAGAGCTGCCAATTTAGATTACAATATGTGTTAATACTGTACGCTGCTCAAGTTTACTTTCGATTTTTACAACGCCTCCATTTGCCTCTATAAATTAATAAAAACAAGAAAGCAAGGCTACCTTCGGCTTGCCGAAGGTTTCATACCCTTGCAGTTATACAAAATATAAAATATATTTGGATTGCTGCTGGTTTCTGTGGTATTTATTGAACAATTATAACAGTACAGGAAGTTAAGATTTTTACCTGATTAAGGCTATGAATCAAACACCTGCTTCGAAAAAAAATAATTCTACCTTTTTAATGCTTTTGTACATACCTGGATTTCTTATATACAAAATGTTATGAGGAAATGTCTTTGTGTTGTAAAGGATCTGTTGGTCATAAAATATAAATAAATTTGGAAAGTTCTCATTCAAAAATGCGTTTGAATAACAGCTACAGGATTTTTTGTTTAACAGCTACATGTAATAGTACTCAGGTTTCCATAAAATTGCCACATGAACCTTCATTAGGCCGATCGTTGATCGTTATAAGTTATAAAAGTTCGATCTCGAACTTTATTATTAGGGACACACTTAGATTTGGATGTGATAAGCCTGATAGCTATATCTTGAAATATAACGAAAATCGGCCGATAGGCTTCATGACAGCTATACGATATATCAGTCCGATCTGGCCCATTCCGACTTATTTAAAGAGGGCAGAAATAAGAAGCTTATGAGCAAAGTTTCATGAAGATAGCTCAATAACTGGGGGACTAATTTGAGTTGCAACAGACACGCGGACTGACTGAGTGTTCCTATAACAGCTATAGAATATAAACGTCTGAGATATTTAAATGGAAAAACTAAGGGCGGGTTACTGTATAACATTAAAAAGTATTGATAATGTGCGGTATTTCCAAAAACAAAACAGGTTTGCATACAAAAACCCTGATTTCGGCCGATTGTTCCTATGGCAGCTACATGTTATAGTGGTCCGATTTTGATATAATTTTGACAGCACATTAAGAACGTAATAAGTTTTGCCAAATCTTGTTGCAATATCTTGAAAAACAACAAAAATCGGCCGATAGCTTCTATGACAGCTATACGATATATCGGTCCGATCTGGCTCGTTCCGACTTATTTACAGCCTACATCAATAATAAGATTGTGTCTGAGAGACTAGTTTGCGTTGCAACAGACGGACGGACGGACGGACGGACGGACAGACGGACAGACAGACATCCATTTTTCGACTCCTCTGGTGATGCTGATTCAGAATATATATACTTTATAGGGTCGGAGATGTCTCCTAAGGTGCGTTGCAAACTTCTGGCTAAAATTAATATACCCTCTGCAAGGGAATAACAAGTCGGAAAGGCTACAGTCGAGCGGACTCGACTGTGATATACCCGCTACAATTCTTCGGAAAAACACGTGCCAAATGTGAACAATGCGTTCTTGCTTTTTATTTCTTTCCGTCTCTAATTTGTTTTGCCTATGTAAGTTCCCTCGATTCTTATTGGATGTTGCCCTTTGCTTTTATTACTTTGCAGTTAAAACTCAGCAGAGGGCTTTAAATTATGCATGTGTGAAAGAGACGCCTATACAAACATACATATATGCTGCCTCACAATACATCTCAACATATCTAATTAGATTTGTCGTTTGTTTTTTGTGTTGCTGCTCAATGTCTCTTTCGATTCTAAGTGGCTTTAAATATACTTAAAATTTATTTTGAATAAAAATAAATAAATAAAATAAAAAAAAAAAATATAAGATACAAAGAAAAATAAATATAAGTCGCAGCGGCACCCAGGAGTTGAACTCCGGACCTCTCGCTTAACAGTAAACTACCGTCAACACTCCACCACTGAATTTCTTACGCGATGACCGCTAAAATTGCATTATGAATATTTTCGGTGCACATAATTAAAAGAAAAGTGGCCTGCTGCTGAAGTTGAACTCGGGAACTAACATTAAAAAAAACCGACATAAACTTATTTTGTACTTTATATACATTGCAAAACAAATGTCATAATTATTACTTTAATAATTTACTTTACTGGCATTAAAATAGAAAACTTCTGCAAGACCAAGTCCAATTGCATTTGATTTTTGAAGTAAAACTTAAATTACATTGGCCATGAATTTACAATGTACATGTGTAATATAAATTAATATGTCTTCGATCAAACAAAAAAAAACAACAACAACAACAACGGAACAAAATAAAACAAATTATATGTTGGGCCCATGTGGATTCGAACCATCGGTATCCAAAAACAAAATCTCTACAAGTAGCCAATACTTGCACCGCGCCGTCGCCGAACTGACACCAACGTCGGCAAAGTTGCATTATGAGACCATTTAGATTATTTTACATGTAAAGAATAAATATGCAAAGCGGCGCGGCGGCGTTGTTTTGTTTATCATTTGCTTATTTTCTTCTCCCCATCAATTTAAACGGAAATTGATTTGAATTAAACATAAATATTTTTCAAAAGTGAAAAAATACACATCACAACAGACCCGCCGGCCGACGTCGCACCCAGGAGTTGAACTCCGGACCTCTCGCTGAACAGTCAACTACCATCACCACTCGACCACTGCTTTTCTTACGCAATGGCCAATAAAATTGCAATATGAATATTTTCGGTGCACATCATTAAAAAAAAGTTGCCTGCTGCTGGAGTTGAACTCCGGAACTAACATTAGGAAAAACCGACATAAGGACATGGCCACAGTGCAATACTATTTCTTGAATATCTTCCTTATTTATTGGCCGATCTTATTGAAACTTACGCAACACGCCCGCATGGTTTATATCACATGTATAAAAAATGATTGCTGTAGAGCTATATTTGCAGCTACAATCGATTTTTTTTCGATTTAAGGGGGCGGATGGAGGCGTGTCAAAAATCCAAAATAAACTTGATCTACGGGCAGAATTAACACATATTGTCCCCAAATTTGGTAGCTCTAGCTCTTAATGTTATAATAGCTGAGATCTAGATTTTCATACGGACAGAGAGACGGACAGACGGATCGGCTATATCGACTCGGCTGTTCTTGCTGATTCAGAATATATATACTTTATGGGGTCGGGACTTCTCCTTCTCCTGCCTGTTACAAACATTTTCGGTTGGCACAAAGCTATAATACCCTTATACTCTTCGAGTTGCGGGTATAAAAACAATTTTAGCCACAATTATAACTACGACAGCCATGTGATGAATATCGTCTTGCGAGAATTTTGTGAAAATTTCAATAAGATCGGTTGACAAATATGGAAAATATTAAAGAAATAGTAGGGCACTGTGTCCATGTGTCTTTGTCTTAGAATCGATAGGGATATTTAGCAGCAATACACAATAAATGAGAAATCTGATTTGATATGTTGAGATGTATTGTGAGGAACTACATGTATATAGTGACGTTATGGAAATTAATGAAAACCCAAAACCCATCAGCACACTGAACCCTCTCGCTACCACATTTCTGTACATAAAATAAACAAATATAATTTTGTTTTAAGAGTTTCAAATTCAGTTGAAACACTTATGTTATTGGCTTCACCAAATGCACATTCTCTCAAATTACTAAACATAAATGTACTCCACCACTTAGAACCAAATGCAGATGCTCTCAAATTACTTTACTAAGCATAAATGTGGAGTGATTCTTGTTTTCTTGTATACAAAACCACTCTAGCATAAGGGAGTTTTACAACCGACATGAATCGGGACACATCGTTTTTTAAAAGTTTCAATAAAGTTTTAGCTCCGAGAATTTTATGTTTTATTTTAATGATGTAAAATAAAGACTTAAATGGCGCAGTCGGTAGGATAATTATAAAGTGACAATTTTAATGACCTCTAATAACTATTCCGCGAAACGAACTGATCGTTAGTTGATCGGACACAAAAATGCTATATGCATAACAAACAAACTGTGCGCTCAAATCACTATATGCAACAAACTGTGCGCTACATTTGCTATACGCATAACAAACAATTCGTGCGCTAAAATCGATATATGCAACAAACTGTGCGTTACAATTGCTAAACTGCAAAAATGAACAAAAAAAACATATATAAGTTAACCAAAGTCAACGGTCTCAGAACTGCTGACTGAAATGCGACGCCGGGAGAATCTGCAGACTAAGCAGTCGAGCGGATGTCGTTGCATAGCCGGCAAACACGACATATTTGCGTGGCCGCTATGAAAATGATTGCGAAACAGAGTTTCGCTTTCATGTATCTTTAAGTTCATTTTTGTATTCAGTTCGTTCTTACACTCGCTTGCCATCGCTTCGCCTGGCTCGCGAATTTCAATAAAGATAATAAAACGCAACTCCTAGCCTTTTGATTGTCGCGGCATCGCCCGATAACTGTCTAGTAAAGCCGCGCGCGACTCACGCCGGCTAATCAATCAATTGCCACGCGCGACTTACGCGGGCAAACACCTAACTTACATAATTGGCGCCCAACAAGTGGTACGAACGCCACAACCCGAACACTAAAGCAAGTGAGAAGCAAAACGCTCAAAGTGAAAAACAAAAAATAAAGAACCCCGAACACTAAAACAAAGTGAGAAAAAAAAACGATCAAAGTGCAAAACAAGAAACAAGGAACCCCGATCACTAAAACAAAAAAAAAGCCACTAAAACAAGTGAAAAGAAAGAACCTTAACACCAAGTAACCAATCAAGCGGTTTTTGCACAGTGATAGTGACAAATCGCTCAAGATACTTGCGAGCGTAAGTGCGCCGTGATCTCCATTGCCGTGCGTAGCAACCCTCAACAGTGACATCAACCGCGTCAATTGATTGGCTAAGGCGCGCAAGAGCGCGGTCAACTCAACTTTCATCGTGCAGCGAAGACAGCAGCGCGGGAACACCAAGACGGCAGCGCGGGAAGCAGTGCACAAGAACAGACACCGGCTTCAGTTTGGAACACAACACCAAAAACATGTAAGTGGACTGCCTTAATCAAACTCATTTTAAGTCAAAAAAAAAAAAAATATAGAGGCTGACTAGTTTTGCAAGTTGGCTAGATTTTTAAAATAAAAACATAGAGGAAAATAGTTGTGAATTCTTCGCCGATTTCCCCCTTTTATCATTATTATTATTTATTATTGTTTCCACTGGTCTTTGTTGTTGCGTTTTGCACAACATTGTATCGTAACACGATCCGTTGGGTTCCGCGACACTCTTCGCCCATCCTCAGGCGTTGTGCCGCAAGTAATTTGTTTACGTCTCAAGTTCGTGTCATCGCCGTTCAGACGGTATAGAGATAAGCGTCAGCAGTATAGTGACTCTGACTCCGAAGGCGACCACCAGCGCATTCGAGTTACAGCACCAAGACTCATAACCCGTTCCCCCCACATAAACACCGCTATGGACCCAGAACAATTGAAATTGCTCGTACAGGCGGCGGTCACTTCAGCTTTAGCTGAACAAGCAGCCTTGAGCCGGCAAAGGGAAGAGGCTCTTATAAACAGGGTCAACCAATTGGCCCAGCAAATAGCGGCAACACATATCGTCGCGCCAGAAGTGCGGACGTACACTGCCATTGAAATAATAGACAGTGTCCGTTGTGACGAGCCATTAGACGCCGTCAAATGTCTGCCGGAATTTGCGGGAATCCAGGAATCATATGTTTCCTGGAGACAGGCGGCCCTCGCCGCTTATCACATTTTTAAGCCATATAATGGCAGTTCACGCCACTATCAGGCGGTGATAATCATTAGAAGTAAGATCAGGGGACCGGCAGACGCCGTTTTGGCCTCGTTCGGCACAGTCCTTAACTTTGACGCAATCATAAGTCGTCTTGATTTTACATACAGCGATAAAAGGCCGATTCATGTGATTGAGCAAGAGTTAGGTACGCTACGACAAGGCGGCCTGCCCTTGCTGCAATACTATGATGAGGTTGAAAAACTAAAGTTGTTGACAAACAAAGTCAATATGTCTTACGAACCAACCCTGGCCAAAGGCCTGTGCGAAAAGTTCCGTGACGATGCGTTACGGGTATTCGTATCAGGGCTCAAAAGAAGCCTAACAGACGTTCTTTTTGCGGCAAAGCCAAAAGACTTTCCGTCTGCTCTTGCGCTAGCACAGGAGGTTGAATCGAACCATGAAAGATATGCGTTCGCAGCCAACTTTGCAAAAAGCCAAGAGGATAGGGATCGTAAGCCAAATGCCCGCCAACATGAGAAAACTTCTCAACAGGCAGAGCTACAACCGAGCGGTTCAAAGAATCCGCATTTCAGTAAGCACTCCAGGCAGCAGGGCCAATCCGGCCAGCGTGGTAGTGGACAACAAAGCTCCGCAAATGCGCAAGAGCCAATGGACATAGACCCCTCTGTGTCCAAGTTCGTCCAATCCACACAATTCCCAGCCGCCGTAAACAAGCGATCGGCCGCATCAGATCGCACCAACAGCAACCAAAAGCAGCAGAGAGTGAACCACGTCACTCAAGCTGCAGGGCAGGGAGCTGAGGCATACGTCAGTGCCGCCGGCAGCGCGGTGGCACAGATCGACGACGACGCCGACTCTGATTCGCTCAATTTTTTAGGGGAAAGTCCCTGCTACCCGTCATCAGACGAAGAGTAGCAGGGCTAGACATGAGCTTTCTTATCGACACCGGCGCGTCAAAAAATTTCATCAGGCCACACAAAGAGTTGCGTGGCGTGCGTCCGGTTAACGCCCCATTCAAGGTGCATTCGATCCATGGCTCAACTAGCGTCACACAGAAATGCTTTGTTGCGTTATTCAACGTAAAAGCAACCTTCTTTATACTACCAGAACTGTCAACCTTTGACGGAATAATCGGCCTCGACCTGCTAGCACAGGCTGGCGCATCGCTCTGTTTGTCCTCCGCTCAACTGAGATGGGGCACAGAAGTCGAGAAAATCTTTTTCCACAAGTGCGCTGATGTCAATTTCACCGATATTGATTGCGCAGACGCACCGGCTTCGGTGCGTAATACATTCTTAAAAATGTTAAGAACCAATAAGAAGGCCTTTGCAGATCCGAATGAGGCTCTCCCTTACAACACTTCGGTGGTTGCCACCATCAGAACAGTAAGTGAGGAGCCCATCTATGCAAAACTTTACCCGTACCCAATGGGCGTGGCCAACTTTGTCAATAAAGAGATCCAAGATCTCTTAAAAAATGACATTATTCAAAAATCGGCATCCCCTTACAACAACCCTATATGGGTAGTAGACAAAAAGGGTACCGATGAGGCGGGCAACCGTAAAAAGCGGTTACTAATAGACTTTCGTAAACTCAATGAGAGAACAATCCCAGATAAATACCCGATGCCAAACATCGCAATGATACTAGGCAATTTGGGCAGCGCCCGCTACTTTTCAACTCTGGATCTAAAATCCGGATACCATCAAATCACACTCGCGGAGCGACACCGTGAAAAGACGTCTTTCTCAGTAAATGGGGGAAAGTACGAGTTCAAAAGAATGCCATTCGGCCTTAAAAACGCCGCCAGCATCTTTCAAAGAACTATTGATGACATCCTCCGTGAGCAGGTAGGCAAATTTTGCTACGTTTACGTTGACGATGTAATCATCTTCTCGAAAGACGAAGAATCGCATGTCAGACATGTGGATTGGGTCTTACAGAAACTACATGAAGCAAACATGAGAGTATCTGTCGAGAAATCGCGTTTTTTTAAGGAAAGCGTGAACTTTCTGGGGTTCATAGTTACAAGCAATGGTGCAACAACGGACCCAGAGAAAGTTAGGGCCATAAAAGAGTTCCCAGAGCCCAAGACAGTGTACGAGGTCAGATCGTTTCTAGGCCTCGCAAGTTACTACAGATGTTTCATCAGAGATTTCGCTGCCATAGCAAGGCCCATTACGAGCATACTTAAGGGCGAAAATGGAACAGTCAGTAAGCACAGGTCGCGGAACATTCAGGTGCGCTTTTCTGAAGCGCAGCAACAAGCGTTCCAGAAGCTGTGTAACATTTTGACGTCAGAGAACGTCATGCTTAGTTACCCAGATTATACGAAGCCATTTGATCTAACGACAGATGCTTCGGCATACGGGATAGGCGCGGTCTTGTCTCAAGAGGGCCGCCCTATAACAATGATTTCAAGAACATTGAAGGACAGCGAAGCCAACTACGCTACTAACGAGCGGGAGTTATTGGCCATTGTATGGGCCCTGGCTAAGCTGCGGCATTACTTGTATGGAGTTAAGGATATAAATATCTTTACTGACCACCAGCCCTTAACCTTTTCTGTATCAGAATCAAACCCCAATGCGAAGATTAAGAGATGGAAAGCGCGCATAGACGAGTCTAATGCCCGGGTCTTTTTCCAGCCCGGTAAAGAGAATCTCGTGGCGGATGCATTGTCCAGACAACAGCTAAACGCTTTGGATGAACAAGAACCCGAATCCTGCGCAGCAACAATCCATGGTGAGCTCTCCCTCACCCACACGATCGGGTCAACCGATAAACCGTTGAATTGTTTCCAGAATCAGATAGTACTGGAAGAAGCACGCCTCCCGTCTAAACAGACTTTTATTTTATTTGGGAACAAAAGGCGGCACGTGGTTAGTTTCGCCTGCAGAGAATCTCTGCTACACGAACTGACAGACATAATTGTCCCGACAAGCGTGAACGCTATTCATTGCGATTTGCATACGCTTGCAATGATACAGGACGCAGTGGTCCGGAGATTCCCGGCCACGAAATTCTGGTACTGCAAGAACCGCGTGGTGGACATATTCAGAATGGAAGAGGGAAAGGAAATCTTGGCTGTTGAGCATAATAGGGCCCACAGAGCAGCACAGGAAAATGTGAAGCAAGTTTTGTCCGAGTACTACTTCCCCAAAATGGCTAAGCTAGCCAGCGAAATCGTTCAGAATTGCAAGACTTGCGCAAGAGCCAAGTACGATAGGCATCCAAAGAAACAGGAGATCGGCGAAACGCCAATACCCTCAATGACTGGGGAAATGTTGCACATCGACATTTTCTCTACCGATAGGAAATTCTTCCTCACTTGCGTCGACAAGTTTTCCAAATTTGCTGTTGTCCAGCCGATTAACTCGAGAACCATTGAGGACCTGAAGCCAGCGCTGCTTCTACTCATGAACTTTTTCCCGAGTGCTAGAAGGATATACTGCGACAACGAACCATCGCTGAACTCACACACAGTTACAGCCATGCTGTCCAACAACTTTGGCGTTAGCATTGCAAACGCACCACCACTGCACAGCACCTCCAACGGGCAGGTGGAGCGTTTCCACAGCACTCTGCTGGAGCTCGCCAGATGCCTTAAAATAGATAAGGGCATAAGCGACACGGTGGAAGTCATCTTGCTAGCCACCGCACAATACAACAAGTCGATTCACTCGGTCGTCACAAGGAGGCCGGCTGACATCGTTCAAACGCACCCCAATGAGTCACAAGAAGAAATCCGTAATAGCATTTTAAAGGCTCAAACTGCGCTCAGGGCCAGAGAAAATGCCGCTCGGCAAAACAGGTCGTTTGAGGTTGGTGAAAAAGTGTTGGTCAAGTCCAACCGAAGACTCGGCAACAAGCTCACGCCTCTATGCGAGGAAAGAGCTGTTGAAGCGGACTTGGGGACCACAGTCCTCATTAAGGGGAGGGTGGTCCATAAAGACAACCTAAGGTAGCTCGCATGCGCGTACTTTGATTAAATTTAAACTTTTGGCCACTTGGCATAACTTTAATTAGACCTAAAGGATTCAATGCCATTGGCATATAGCATCTAAGTTAAATATTTCCTGGTGTTGGGTTTTCATCTTTGCAAACAAAAACTTAGTCAAGTCGTGGCAGGCACTCCAGATGCCAGGGATTTAGAAAGGAGTAGATTTACAGAAACCCAGTTAATCAACGCGCACAATAGACAAGCGGAAATAAATACCAGAGTCCAAAGTCAAATCAATCAACTAACAGTCACTGTAAATGCAATCCTCAAAACAGCAAAGAATTCACAAATAGATTCCGATCACTTATACGAGACCCTGCTAGCTAGAAATAGAATGTTGATGATGGAGTTGCAGAATCTCATGCTAGCCGTAACACTTGCAAAACTTAAGATTGTCAGCCCAAACATATTAGATCATGAAGACTTAAAGTCAGTTTGGCTTGAGGAGCCCACAGATACCCCCATAGGGGATCTCATGTCCGTATCGTCCGTCAAAGTCTTACAGTCCGTTAACGCCCTACACTTCATAATTAGGTTCCCCAAAATAAAATTTAGCTGTAAGAAGATTATTATTTTTCCCGTGGAACAAAAAGGTTTCACCTTGCGGATAGACGATAACATCATAGCGGAGTGCGACGGAGGGATTTACATGATCGAAAATTGCACCGCCTCCCCCGGTGCCTCCTTCTGTCGGTTGTCATCGGAAAGTTCATGTGCCAGAGAACTTCACGCAGGCGGTGTGGCCCATTGCGAAACCCAACCAAGCAATCTGGGCCCGATAACTTATGTGGACGACGGAATCGTCATAGTAAACGACCAACCCGCAAAGCTGCAGGTTGACAATGGCACTGAAGTTTGGATACGCGGTACACACCTCATCACGTTCGATGAGCGGGCCACCATAAACGGAACCTCGTTTACCAACCGAAACAATATCAGAAGCAAGGTCCCGGGTGTTGCCAGATTCCCCCTGCTGAACATCACTGCCAACCAGAACGTGCTCAGCCTCCCTTATCTTCATCGTTTGAGTGAACGTAACTTGGAGACTATCCGGCAGTTCCAAGAGGAAGCTAGCGCCGACCATGCCATCCAGATAATATTCATCGCGGGAGCAATGTGCTGCACGCTCATGTGCGTCATGCTGGTGTGTTACCGCATCATCAAGACGAGGAGAGCTGCAAGGCAACTAAGCGAGATGGTTGCTGGGATAGGGTCGGCCGAGGGCGGCCTCAACTTAGAGGGGGAGTAGTTAACCAAAGTCAACGGTCTCAGAACTGCTGACTGAAATGCGACGCCGGGAGAATCTGCAGACTAAGCAGTCGAGCGGATGTCGTTGCATAGCCGGCAAACACGACATATTTGCGTGGCCGCTATGAAAATGATTGCGAAACAGAGTTTCGCTTTCATGTATCTTTAAGTTCATTTTTGTATTCAGTTCGTTCTTACACTCGCTTGCCATCGCTTCGCCTGGCTCGCGAATTTCAATAAAGATAATAAAACGCAACTCCTAGCCTTTTGATTGTCGCGGCATCGCCCGATAACTGTCTAGTAAAGCCGCGCGCGACTCACGCCGGCTAATCAATCAATTGCCACGCGCGACTTACGCGGGCAAACACCTAACTTACATAATTTATATATTAAAGAGCTATAAGCATTAAATTTACGCTATACGCGTAAACCATTTTATTTTTCAACATGTCCGAGCAACAAAATATGGTGCTTTCGCCTGATACATTCAAAGACCTTCTATACTCTTTGAATATAATCGAACGATTTAATGGAGACAGAGGTTTGGCTCCCTTCTTGAATCAAGTGGAGCACATCCTGCGAGTTTACCCTACGACAGACATACTGCAGCAAACCCGGATATTCCAAAATATCCGACATCTAATAATAGGAGACGCACAGATGCTAGTTAATCAACCAAATACTTGGAGTGCCCTTCTCCAACCACTGATCGAAAACTACAATTCATGCACCCCATTGCCAACACTCATTGATCGTATCACAAAGGCTCAGTATAGAGGAGCGATCCGTAAGCTTGTAGATTATTTAAAAAATATATCATACGAAATTAGTGATAAGCTAATGTTAGAAGATATAAATGCAAACACTGTGATTTACACAGAACTAATGAACTCTAGTATAGAAACTGTTATAATAGACCAATTACCCATCGAATTATTATTAAGATTAAAAAATGCTGATATAAGTACACTTTTGAGTTTAAACAAGTCGGAAAGGCTACAGTCGAGCTGACTCGACTGTGATATACCCGCTACAATTCTTCGGAAAAACACGTGCCAAATGTGAACAATGCGTTCTTGCTTTTTATTTCTTTCCGTCTCTAATTTGTTTTGCCTATGCAAGTTCCACTCGATTCTTATTGGATGTTGCCCTTTGCTTTTATTACTCTGCAGTTATAAATTATGCATGTGTGATAGAGACGCCTATACATACATACATATATGCTGCCTCACAATACATCTCAACATATCTAATTAGATTTGTCGTTTGTATTTTGTGTTGCTGCTCAATGTCTCTTTCGATTTTAAGTGGCTTTAAATATACTAAAAATTTATTTTGAATTTTGCAACACACTATAAAATAAAAAAAAATATAAGATACAAAAAAATAAATTTAAGTCGCCCAGGCACACCCAGGAGTTGAACTCCGGACGTCTCGCTGAACAGTCAACTACCATCACCACTCGACCACTGCACTTCTTTCGCAATAACCGATAAAATTGCACCATGAATATTTTCGGTGCACATAATTAAAAAAAAAGTTGCCACATAATTTAAAAAAAAAGTTGCCACATAATTAAAAAAAAGTTGTCTGCTGCTGGTGTTGAACTCGGGTACTAACATTAGGAAAAACCGACACAGGCACATGGCCACAAGGCAATACTATTTCTTGAATATCTTCCTTATTTATCGGCCGATCTTATTGAAACTTTCGCAACACGCCCGGATGGTGGTTTTTATCACATGGATAAAAAATGAATGCTGTAGAGCTATATTTGCAGCTATTATCGATTTATTATCGATTTTTGGGGGCGGATGGAGGCGTGGCAAAAATCCAAAATAAACTTGATCTGCGGGCATAATTAACACATATTGTCTCCAAATTTGGTAGCTCTAGCTCTTATAATAGCTGAGATCTAGGTTTTCATACGGACAGACAGACGGACAGACGGACAGACGGACAGACGGACAGACGGACAGACGGACAGACGGACATGGCTATATCGACTCGGCTGTTCATGCTGATTCAGAATATATATACTTTATGGGGTCGGAGATGTCTCCTTCTGCCTGTTACAAACATTTTCGGTTGGCACAAAGTTATAATACCCTTATACTCTTCGAGTAGCGGGTATAAAAAGTTGCCACATAATTAAAAAAAGTTGTCTGCTGCTGGTGTTGAACTCGGGTACTAACATTAGGAAAAACCGACACAGGCACATGGCCACAAGGCAATACTATTTCTTGAATATCTTCCTTATTTATCGGCCGATCTTATTGAAACTTTCGCAACACGCCCGGATGGTGGTTTTTATCACATGGATAAAAAATGAATGCTGTAGAGCTATATTTGCAGCTATTATCGATTTATTATCGATTTTTGGGGGCGGATGGAGGCGTGGCAAAAATCCAAAATAAACTTGATCTGCGGGCATAATTAACACATATTGTCTCCAAATTTGGTAGCTCTAGCTCTTATAATAGCTGAGATCTAGGTTTTCATACGGACAGACAGACGGACAGACGGACAGACGGACAGACGGACAGACGGACAGACGGACAGACGGACATGGCTATATCGACTCGGCTGTTCATGCTGATTCAGAATATATATACTTTATGGGGTCGGAGATGTCTCCTTCTGCCTGTTACAAACATTTTCGGTTGGCACAAAGTTATAATACCCTTATACTCTTCGAGTAGCGGGTATAAAAAGCCGCAAAACAAAAAGGTCTTTATAATCTAGATATAAATAAAAAACAAAACAATGCTAACTCAAAAACTCAAAAGGGCCCATCTATAAATAACAATCCCATTCCTAAAGCAAGTTCTAATACTAACACACAAATAAAACTAGACCGGGTCAGAACCCAAATCCCCAATTTAAAAAACTACATAAATATGACCAAAATAGGCCTATAGATAATGTTAGTCAGCAATCCAATTTACCAATGGATACTACCGAACTATGCAAATGACGATTCGGATTTTCAGGAGTTGGCCTCCAACGAAAAACCGGAACCGTAGTAGTAAACATAAAAATAGCAGGTCAAATATATACTTGTCTAATCGATACAGGTAGCAGTATAAATTTAATAAAGACCAATTTAGGACATTAAACATTTAAAAAAAAAAAAGTATAAAAACTAAAAAGTATTGGCAAATTATAAATTTATTTAATTTCCAAACATTTTTCGTATGCAACTTCTCAGATCGATAGGTAACCCTGCTTTGATAGAATGTCAAGCGAAAATTGACTATTAGTTAAAAATCCTTACTTTAAATGGAATTTCTTTCAAAATGATAGAAATAACCCCAATAACTTATGACGAAGTTCTTATACAAGAAAATATTCAAGAGTACATAGGCGATGATAATTCAGGAAATTACATTAGGGATCTCAATGAAGAAGAGAAATCTGGTCTTCGAGAAATTATCAGAGAATTTGAATCGCTCAAATTTAATGAGACCAAATCGATAACCAGTACTTCTAAAATTAAACATATAATAAAAACTTCAACTGAAGAGGCAGTATATAAAAGCACTATCCCTATCCCCTAATATTTGAGGAAGAGGTAAATAAACAAATAACTGATATGCTTAATCAGGGAATTATCCGAAAATCGAGTTCTCCTTATTGCAGTCCAATTTGGGTAGTACCTAAAAAATTAGATGCTCGCGGTAAAAAACAATTCCGCATAGTCATCGATTACCGTAACTTGAATCAAGTTACTGGCTCTGATAGATTTCCGATGCCAAATATTGATGCACTCCTAGATAAATTAGGAAGATGTCTATATTTTACAACTTTGGACTTAGCCAAAGGGTTTCATCAGATACAGATGGATGAAGAATCTATCAGAAAAACTGCTTTTAGTACGAAAACAGGCTTATATGAATTTACTCGTATGACATTCGGGAAGCATCATAGATATAAAACTCAAAGCTCTGATAATTTCAGACCCAATTTTAATGGCAAGACCAGATTTTAATAAAGAATTTGTCTTGACAACAGATGCCAGTGACTATACTCTAGGTGCTGTACTTTCTCAAGCCAGCAATCCAATAAGTTATGCAACTCGTACGTTAAATGAACTCAACAATACAGAAAGAATTGTTGGCCATCGTTTGGGCAACTAAATACTTTAGGCCATACCTATACGGACGGTATTTCAAGAACAATAGTGATCACAAACCTTAACAGTGGCTTCATTCTTTAAAAGAACCAAATATGAAGTTGCAAAGGTATAAAATAAAACATAATGAATACGATTTTGACATCAAACATATTGCTGGTAAAGAAAATAATGTAGCAGACGCTCTGTCACGCATTAAGCTAGAAGAAGTTAACGTACTAGATACAGTAACCATGGCAACTTGTCACAGCTCAAAAGAAAACGAAAACAATGGCATCCTAATTACTGAGAAACCATTGAATACATTTAAAAAACAAATAATTTTTAATAAAACCACAAAAAATGAAATAAAATCAGATTAATACTTTTGTAATTTCCTTTTTCCTTCTTGCACATAAACTCAGCCTCTTAGGCTTCACATCAAAATTTCTTAATTGGATTGTGAGTTATCTGAATGGCAGAACCCAAAGAGTTCTCTTTAGAAATGTATTTTCACATTTTGAAGACTATGGGAGAGATTGCTCGTGTCGCTGTTTGGGGTTCGTCCAAGACTGACTACTTCAATCGGGGTTGGCCCACAGCAGACCTCCGGTTCTAGCGCTGAGGGCAGCGTTGTGGCCAGTTCCAGGGCGAGGGGCGGCCCCGCGGAACCGTTGGGTAAGTGGCCGGAATACGCTACGTCAGCCGTCGCTTGGGCAACATCCGGCGACTGCGCTGCTCGTAACAACAAAGTGTCGTTTGCAGACGCAGCAGATCGCCGTCCGCGTGACAGCAACAAAGTGTCGTCTGCAGGCGCAGCATATTTCGGTCAGTGCGATCGTTGGATACGTCGTCGTCAGCATTTAAGCGAGTTGGTTGACCGGCGAATGACGCAACGGGCGCGTACGAGAGCGGCGGTCGATGGAGAGAGGGGCAGGCGGAGAATGTTCATAAGTCTTCCCCCCTCAAAAATCTGCGTCCCGCAGATCATAGGGCTTTTGGTGCCCCGCTAGCAGCTTGAGTTCCCAGGTCCGGTTTACGGTCCTTTACGACCGGGATGCCTTTGGTCGAAGTCACCTTCCTCCACAGGAAATATACGAACGCGAAGATAAGCAAAGCCACTATTCCCTCCGAAATCGAAGAGTAAAGCAACTTGCCGGTTATTAGAGACAACCTTTGAAGGTTCTGGTTGCTCACTTCGTGTACGTATTCCAGTGATAGCTGATAATCCGTGGCCGTCACGCGAGTTAAGACAGCCGGCATTGCCATCAAGTGGGTAGTGGAATAACTGGTGAAGTTTCGATTACCGACCGTAATCGTTTCGTTAGAGAATTGTACCACAAAGGAACCAGAGAGATGAACCAGAGAATCTTGTTGATTTGCTGTACCGACTCGTGTGCGGAGTCGAAGAGCCTTGTGTTGATTCTAATCTGCTGGTTCGTATCTGCAATGACGTCGTTCTGGGCCTTTAATATCGCGTTCCAGTCTGCTGCATCTGGGGGCCCGGCTTTCCATTTCCAGGCGGATCCCAACCATTCTATAGACCGCGCATTGCGCGTTCTTGTTAGCCGTCTCATTCCCTCTGACGCATCTTCCAAATAGTGTGTCACCAGGGTGGCCATTCGTCTATCGGTCATCACGGCTACCTCTTCATTCAGGTCGCCGATCGACTGTTGCATTCTGGCGAGGTCGACGATGTGTGCTAGTTAAAAGACACCGTTTGTCCGCCAAACTGTCCCCTGTTTTAAGGGAACTACTGGGGAATCGTACTTAAATATGTGAAAGGCGCAAGCGACATGGCCAGCAGGAGACTTGCAAAGTTGGGGGAAGGAAAAAAAGGAAGGAGGAAGTGGGGGGTTACATATGATTTTGGAATTGGTCATTCTTAGCGTCAAACTATTGTAAATTTAAGTGGTGTTATGTTATTATGGTTGGTATGTGTTTGTGTACTTATGTTTAGTGTGCAACATTTCGCTTGAGTTAGTATTTACAATTTCTGTGTGACTGTGTTTCTTAAGTGGTTTTTGTTTTTACTTGTAATACAATATTTGGTAATTTCTCGTGCATGTGTGTTTTCTTGTTTATGATCGCATGACTTAAGTTTAGTGTTTTCGTTTCTTGTGAGTGTGTTTCTTTTTTTTATAGGGACTTATATCATATTTTTTCTATTTGTATTTTTTTAGTATAGGGACTTATATAATATATTTATTTTTGTATATTTTTGATAGATGTGTGAAAATCTTTGCCAACCCTTATTATTTTAATAAAAATTAATGAAATTGAAAAGCAGGATTAGTAAGCCTCGTTACTTCCTAACGTCTGACTTATGGAAAATTTTACCGGACCGTGTTTTGACTGTCACTGTCCTGTCTTCCTGTACCACCTCAGCTTTGAATTTCGGGTAAGGTATAAGTTAATTTCGGTATAAGGGCAACTTTTGGTGTACATAGGCTCGTCGGTAGTGGTACGAATTTCGGCCCTCACGCTCGTGTGAACCGTTTCGCCCGGTGAAAGAGGACCAAAGAGGGTCGAGAAATCGTTTATTAAGGAATTAAGTGTACGTTTTATGTTTTCCAGGTGTTCGAAGCCTAGCAGCGAATAGACATTCAGAGATTTTTTTGCAAAGAGAGGAATTTTGATACCCGGGGATATTGTAGGACAATTGTTCTTTCTATCGACAATAGCCTTGATGTCTTTTAAGGTGTCATCCCTGATGATTCCATCAAGGAATCCAAGCCAGGGAGAACGAAAAAGGTTGTCGTGGTTACATTGCCGATTGGCTCGAAGAACTTACCCACTAGGCGATATGTGATTTTCACATTACCAGCGGCGCATTGGACATGGAATGGGGTAAGAATGGGGGTACATCCAGCGGAATTTTTTGAGCTAATAAAATTTTTATTCGCGCCGGTGTCTATAAGGAATTGTAGCTTAGCCCCGTCCTTGGTACTCTAGGTATGGGACGCTGGAGAGGCGCTCGCCATAAAATTCGGAGCCCCTTGGCTCACGTCTGATTCTACAATTGGGTCATAGTTAGTCAATTCAATTGATTAATGCTCACTTCCCTCGGGGCCAAAGGCTTGGTCGCAATATGCAGAAGAAAGACCATTCTGGTCATTCCTCCTCTCTTCATCTGCGGGTAAAGCTGGAGTTGGCTCTATATGATAGAGTCTCTGGGCCTTTTGGAAAGGGTTAGTATTCCCAACCGCCGTTCTCTTGGCGGAATCGTTTGGAGGCGCATTGTAACCAGAGTGGTAGGACTGACCCGATCGGTGGGATTCCATTTTTATGGCTGGTTGACGAGTCCACCTCGACGAAGGCTGAGCTACTCTGGGGCCATGCTGGTTCGAATGGGCATGGGAATTTTCTAGCGGGGATCTACCATAACCCTGATAAGTGCCAGGGAATCTAGGCTGATGATATTGGGAAGGCTGTGAAAACCTCGTATTCAAAAACGTAGGACCAGCACCGGTTCTCGATACCACATTTTGTAACTCGAGACAAAAGGAATAAGCCTCCGGCAAAGTCCTTGGGTTACGGACCAACAACCACCTAGCAAAGTCGCCGTTGACGCCACTTATAAAAGCGTCTAGCGCCTTGTCTCTTTAATTTTCAATCAAGGCGTTCACAACGACGGGTTCCCTATTACCGTTCCTCAAATTGTTTAGAATCAAGGAGAATTGGTTGTTCACCTCCATGTAAAATTTCTCTAAGGTCTGGGTACCTTGATTCAGCCGATTTAGCTGATGCTCCAGGGTACGTAGATCCCTCTTGTCGGCGCAATTGAGGGAGAGGACGTTTCTAATTTCCTCCCAATCATCGTCCGGTACGCCATAAGCCAATAATGACGTGTCGGCAGCACCCCTAATCTTATTGCGGATATGCAAAACGATCGACCTGTATAAAGGCTTATTCTTTATAACCTGGTACTCGTTCAGAATGGACTGCGCTCTGCTGATCCAGGATACGTAGCCTTCTGGCTGACCCTCGAATACCTGCAGTTCCTTCACGCAATCAGGCAAAGTCGAAGCTTCCTTCAACTCGTACTCATTACGTGCTTTAGTCAATGGTGTCGACTGGATTCCCACAGGATTCCTGTTCTCGTTGTCCTCTTCTAAAGTAACCAACCTAGCACCCAATTTCTTTTTTTCTTCGGTAACTAAGTTAACCGCGGTTATCAAATTCTTAAGGGTCTCGTTAAATTTACCGAGGGTCTCCTTGATTTCCTCCATTATACTCTAAACCTTGTGAAAGATGGTGGCACAGGGGTCTAACAGTAACGTAGTGTGAAAGATAATGGTCAACTTTTCCACAAGTTTTTCTTCCTTTTTTCTTTTATAAAAAATTTCTTTTTTTTCCTCAACGAGTTTATACAATCACAAAGGTTCAAAAAAGGTCGTTGGCAAAGAATTTCACTCACCGTTGCATAAGTTCCTTCTATGTTAAGTACTCCTCTTACAATTGAGATAATCTAGAGGGAAAGAAAAGTGATTAGTAAAATTGCATATGCTTCAACATCAGTAGTTTGGTTCGTTTGCTTTTTGGTTTTGTTCTTTTTTTTTTTTTTTTTTTTTCTTCTTCTTTTTTTTTCTTTTTTTTTTTTTTTTTTCATGTACTTGTCTTAATTTCTAATCTGAACATTGTAGTTCAGAAATATCGTGATTGGGAATTTATATTGGTGCACCGGGCGCGAAGGTCCGTAGGAGTCCTTTTTGGCACATAGCCTACTAAGGTACGGTTGCCTTACAGTCCACTGGGCAGCTTTTACGGGCGCATTCCACGCCTCTTAGCCTTTCCAGTAGACTGCCACTCACCACTTTATACTTTAATTTCAAGTTTTGTTTTAGTATAGTTGGGCCGCTCGCAACTTAATTGCCGCCGCGGTTATCGTTTTAATTGTTTAGTTCGTATTTAAATACGCGATTTTATGCCCGTAAATCAACGATTTTTTATTTTCTATTTATTATTTTTTCTTAGTAGGTACGGCGTTTTTACGCCAACAATTTCTTTTTTTTTCATATTTTCTGTTGTTTTTTTTTTTTGTTTAACACTTAATGCACACACAATGCACTAGCCGGGCTTGCCGACTGCTCGGGCGCCAGTTAAGGCAGTCTATAGCTGCCTGGCCAAGACGAGCATTGGCTCGTTTGGCCTGGTACGATATTTGTACCGCATATCTTACCTAATTGGTGTAAAGAACATGATCGTAGTCGATCCGTCACAGAAGTGACGACTGCGCTGCTCGTAACAACAAAGTGTCGTTTGCAGACGCAGCAGATCGCGTGACCGCAACAAAGTGTCGTCTGCAGGCGCAGCATATTTCGGTCAGTGCGATCGTTGGATACGTCGTCGTGTTGATGGATAGGGGCGGGGGGGCGCAGTCAGCATTTAAGCGTACGAGAGCGGCGGTCGATGGAGAGGGGGGCAGGCGGAGAATGTTCATAACTTATATATTCTTAATCGACATGAACAGCCGAGTCGATATAGCCATGTCCGTCTGTCTGTCTGTCCGTCTGTCCGTCTGTCTGTCCGTATGAAAACCTAGATCTCAGCTATTATAAGAGCTAGAGCTACCAAATTTGAGGACAATATGTGTGAATTCTGCCCGCAGATCAAGTTTATTTTGGATTTTTGCCACGCCTCCATCCGCCCCTTCAATCGAAAAAAATCGATTGTAGCTGCAAATATAGCTCTACAGCAATCATTTTGTATACATGTGATAAAAACCACCATGTGGGCGTGTTGCGTAAGTTTCAATACGATCGGCCGATAAATAAGGAAGCTATTCAAGAAATAGTATTGCACTGTGGCCATGTGCTTATGTCGGTTTTTCCTAATGTTAGTTCCCGGGTTCAACTCCAGCAGCAGGCAACATTTATTTTTTAAATATGTGCACCGAAAATATTCATATTGCAATTTTTTCGGCCATTGCGTAAGAAGTGCAGTGGTCGAGTGGTGATGGTAGTTGACTGTTCAGCGAGAGGTCCGGAGTTCAACTCCTGGGTGCGACGTCGGCCGGCGGCTGTTTGATGTGCATTTTTTCACTTTTGAAAATTATTTATGTTTAATTTAATTTAATAATTTAATTAATAATTAATTTAATTAAATTAATTTGTATAAACGGAAATTGATGGGGAGAAGAAAATAAGCAAATGATAAACAAAACAACGCCGCCGCGCCGCATTGCATATTTATTATTTTCATGTATAATAATCTAAATGGTTTGATAATGCAACTTTGCCGACGTTGGTGTCAGTGCGGTGACGGCGCGGTGCAAGTAGTGGCTGCTTGTAGAGGTTTTGTTTTTGGAGACCAATGGTTCGAATCCACATGGGCCCAACCAATAATTTGTTTTATTTTGTTGTTCCGTTGTTGTTTTTTTTTTTTGTCGAAGCCATATTAATTTATATTACGCATGTACATTGTAAATTCATGGCCCATGTAATTTAAGTTTTACTTCAAAAATCAAGTGCAATTGGACTTGGTCTTGCAGAAGTTTTCTATTTTAATGCCAGTAAAGTAAAGTAATAATGTAATAAATATGACATTTGTTTTGCAATGTATATAAAGTACAAAATAAGTTTTAATATATTTAAGGTCAGTTAGAATCGAAAGAGATAGTCGGCAGCAATAGACTCAAGAAATCTGATTTGACATGTTCAACTGATTCATTACAGTGTGAGACACCACATATGCATGTATGGACGTCTCATTTGCGTATACATCAAACAGCCAAGTTCCAACAAATTAGAGACGGAAAGAAATAAAAAGCAAAAACGCATTGTTCACATTTGGCACGTGTTTTTCCGAAGAGTTGTATTGGGTATATCATAGTCGAGTCCGTTCGACTGTAGCCTTTCCGACTTATTTTTTTTTTGTTTTTGTTACATTTTTATTTGGTGAGCGATTTGTCTACATACTCGTTTCGAAATTCAGGAATTCAAATTTAAATTTGAATTTGAACAACGGTTTTCACCACACCCAGAGTCACACCGATAATCGACCGGTCTGGCAACTCCAAATCGGCCGATCCGAACGATCACTGTTGGGAAGTGGAGTGGGGATAATATCGATTGCCTGGGCCAACTATCGTGCTCGATATTTTTCTTTTCACTTATTGAAAACGGAGAAGCACGCCGCAAAATTTTAAAGAGGAAAATAAAAGTGAATAAAATAAAAATCAACCATACAAAAGGAGTTTGATTATAGCGGAAAAGCATCATAACGTGCAGCGCTATACTGTTTGGGGGTGTTCGAGGCTAAACTGAATCGCGTGTGGCCAGAGGAGCGCTAGCGCTTTCGCTCCTATTTTTTCTTTTGAAGGCGGCAGTGCATGCCCCCCCCCCGCCATACTGTGCCACACGTCGCCCCATGCATCATCTGGAGCACGACACCTGGTAGTGCGTTTCGTGAATTTGCTGTGGATATTCTTTGGCCCTATATGGTTCCCCTAACCTTGCTGGTGCTAGCAGGAGTGGGACAAACTGCTGCAAGCAGAAACAGACGACGGGAAGGATACCATCATTTTTAATTTGTACATCAAACACACAAACATTAACATTGTTAAACATCACCCACAAGTTTCACACACACAAACACATTCATGTATATATACACACACGTGCTATAGACGCACAATCGCATACTTACAGTACGCATACCAAATTCGCATTCATATTTTCACATTTATTTTAATTCATTCATTTATTCATTATCTTTATTTACCTATTAGTTTCAAAATTATTATTTCATTCATTTTTATTATTTTTTGTTTTCATTTCAATTAATTTGTTAATCCTTTTTGATTTCAATTTCTTTTTTTTTTCATTACTTTTTGTTCATTTTTATTCATCATTCGCATACACACAAATAAAAACTTTGTAACGTAAATAAAGATCAACAAAAGTGATGATAAAGTAAATAAAACAGGGATTGAGTGATAGGACAGAAGATTTGCCTTGGTGTGAGAGTATTCTTGGTGTTGTTATTGTGTCATTATTATTTTTCCTCAGCTGTTTCGTCGGGGCCCCAACGGATCACGGGTGAGTCGATTACAATAACAAAAATAAGCGGATTATATTATATACTTTCAAACTATCGCCTGACTATCGCTGGTCAAATTTTGCTCATCTCTCTTACGTACAAATAACGTATCGACCCAAGTCACAAATACCGAAATTATTTAAAGAGTAAAAATAAAGAAGGAATAATCAAAAAGGATAAAATATAAGGGAAGTAAGGCTAGGTTTTTCTTTAAACTATCATGCAGCATGAGGCTGCATGCGCAATAAATGTATGATTATAATTAACATTAAAGAAACTTAATATGGAATAAATTCAGTTTTTTGAGGCACTAAGGGCGGTAGCATAACAGCAACATGGGTAGTATCGGTATTCCGATATCGATAGTACATGGTTGGGTGGGTGAAGAAGGAGAGCATTACATCTAGCTCTCCGACTAGATCGTTCGTTAGGGGTAGTCCGTCCGTTTATTTTGGCCTTCCCATTTCTTGCCACTCCCTCTTCTAGCAGTCCTATAACCTCTTGATATTTTCTAGTAACATCGATAACCGAACCTGCACACAAAACCCCGCCCATTTTCCCTGAGCTTAGCCGGCTGTCATTTAGACAGGGTGTTCAGGGGACGTTACTGGACTTCGGTCTTTACAGTAATTATTAATATTTTTATTAGTTTTTTTAGATTCAGCCGATAGTTATACGCAATCTGGAACTGCTGGTTACTCTGGTGGATATCGGATCCAGACCGATTGCATATAGCTATCCGAGTTCGATAATCTTCGATTCAGAGGATTATCAGTGGCGTTCGATGGTGGAATATAGGGTATGGAACTATCGAATTGGATTATATCGGTTCGATACCATATTTTAGCTCCATCGAACAAACACCTCGACTCGTGATGGCTGAGATTGTTTGTGCTGGACAGATTCGGCACGATCCTCAACATCCGATTAGAGCTTCACGCAGTTTAGTTTTATTAACGTAGCTTCATTAATCGGAACTACTTCTAATGAACGATCACATCACAAAATTACTGTTATATTACCTTAACTTAGGTAAGCCCTCTAATCTTGAATGAATGTTATATTATATCATTAAATCATATCATAAAATAACGCTAGGACTCTTGTTATACAACTTTCACATCCTTGAGTTTGGCGTATTAAAATAAAACATACATATACACGTGTTGGTGTGCACAATTGCAACTACCTCATAACTTATTGTAATTGTTGTAGCTTGTGGAATACCTTTATCGTACTGCCTCTGACATTTAGGAGCACATAAGTTTTTATACCCTTGCAGAGGGTATATTAATTTTAGCCAGAAGTTTGCAACGCACCTTAGGAGACATCTCCGACCCTATAAAGTATATATATTCTGAATCAGCATCACCAGAGGAGTCGAAAAATGGATGTCCGTCTGTCCGTCCGTCCGTCCGTCCGTCCGTCTGTTGCAACGCAAACTAGTCTCTCAGTTTTTGAGCTATCTTCATGAAACTTGGCATACAAGCTTCTTATTACTGTAGGCTGTAAATAAGTCGGAACGAGCCAGATCGGACCGATATATCGTATAGCTGTCATAGAAGCTATCGGCCGATTTTTGTTGTTTTTCAAGATATTGCAACAAGATTTGGCAAATCTTATTCTTATTACTTTCTTAATTTGCTGTCAAAATTGTATTAAAATCGGATCACTATAACATATAGCTGCCATAGGAACAATCGGCTGAAATCAGGGTTTTTGTGTGCAAACCTGTTTTGTTTTTGGAAATACCGCACATTATCAATAGTTTTTAATGTTATACAGTAACCCGCCCTTAGTTTTTCCATTTAAATATCTCAGAAGTTTATATTATATTCATAGCTGTTATAGGAACAATCAGTCAGTCCGTCTGTATGTTGGAACTCAAATTAGTCGCCCAGTTATTGAGCTATCTACATGAAACTTGGCACACAAGCTTATTATTGCTGTAGGCTGTAAATAAGTCGGAACGAGCCAGATCGGACCGATATATCGTATAGCTGTCATAGAAGCTATCGGCCGATTTTTGTTGTTTTTCAAGATATTGCAACAAGATTTGGCAAATCTTATTCTTATTACGTTCTTAATGTGCTGTCAAAATTGTATCAAATTGTATAATCGGACCACTATAAAATATAGCTGTCATAGGAACAATCGGCTGAAATCAGGGTTTTTGTATGCAAACCTGTTTTGTTTTTGGAAATACCGCACATTATCAATACTTTTTAATGTTATACAGTAACCCGCCCTTAGTTTTTCCATTTAAATATCTCAGACGTTTATATTATATAGCTGTTATAGGAACAATCAGTCAGTCCGTCTGTCTGTTGCAACTCAAATTAGTCCCCCCCTTATTATTGAGCTATCTTCATGAAACTTTTCTTCCAAACTTCTTATTTCTGCCCTCTTTTAATAAGTCGGAACGGGCCAGATCGGACTGATATATCGAATAGCTGTCATGAAGCCTATCGGCCGATTTTCGTTATATTTCAAGATATAGCTATCAGGCTTACCACATCCAAATCTAAGTGTGTCCCTAATAATAAAGTTCGAAATCGAACTTTTATAACTTATAACGATCAACGATCGGCCTAATGAAGGTTCATGTTGCAATTTTATGGAAATCTGAGTACTATTACATGTAGCTGTTAAACAAAAAATCATGTAGCTGTTATTCAAACGCATTTTTGAATGAGAACTTTCCAAATTTAGATTTTATGGCCAACAGATCCTTTACAAAGACATTTCCTCATAACATTTTGTGTTAAGTATATAAGAAATCCAGGTATATACAAAAGCATTAAAAAGGTAGATTCATAGCCTTAATCAGGTAAAAATCTTGACTTCCTGTATTGTTATAATTGTTCAATACATACCACAGAAACCAGCAGCAATCCAAATATATTTTATATTTTGTATAACTGCAAGGGTATGAAACCTTCGGCAAGCCGAAGGTAGCCTTGCTTTCTTGTTTTGTATTAACCGGGGTTGGAACCGAGTAGTTTTGACCAAGTTCATTTTTTTTTTTGGGATTTTATTATGGCGGTAAAACGGGGTAACGAGAGGGTGGGGGACCTGATGAACATCGCGATGGACTGTACCATCTGCAATGACACCAATCAGGACCCAGATCTCATCAAGACCACCTGCTGACACCATTTTCACAGATCTTGTTTGTCCGGTTGGCTCGATAATAACGATAACTGTCCGATCTGCCGCCAGACGTGCTCAAAGGCCATCCTGACTGCTGCAGTTGGGCGCAGGGCTTCTTTGAATCCGCCAACTGAGCAAGGACCTTTGAAAGCTCCGGCTCATTCGGGAATACTCGTTCTCAGGGGCGTGGCATGACCCATGCCAGCTCCTCACTCCCACTTCCGACGTGAGACTAAAGCCCCTGACTCAGCTGCGCTCACAGAAGAGCGAATTAATAGGCTCATCTCTAGCTCGATGGCGAGTTATAGAGATAGCATGTCGGCCGTGATTGCCGAGCAGATCTCCGCCGCGTTCCGCAATCTTAATGTGACCCAATATGTTCGAGATACTCGAGATGATCCTCGTTACGGGGATGAAGGCGAGGCAGCACCATCAGTTCGCCTCACGAGCAACGCTTCGAGGCCTGAAGATAGTTTAAGTGGAAGGCAGCATGGAGCTCGTGTTTCTTTCGGCTATTCAGTTATTGATCGCCCAGATAGGATCTCAAACACCATCTCGAACTGGCGCATTAAGTTCACTGGATCACCCAATGACCTTCCACTCGAAGACTTTATATTTCGAGTCAATTGCATGACCACCCAGAGCCTTAACGGCAACATCTCATTGTTGTCCCAATTTGCTCATCTTTTGTTCTCTGGCCCAGCACTCACGTTTTGTTGGAGAGTGCATCGCACGTTTCGCGACTTGGATTGGTACGAGTTGTGTAGTCGCCTGCAAGTGCGGTACCAGGACCAGAGATCGGACAGGGACATCAAGGATGCTATGCGTCGTCGTAAGCAAGGTAGCAACGAAAGCTTCAATGATTTTCTGGATGCTATGCTGGCTATCGCTGATTCCCTCCGAGAACCTATGTCGGATAGCGAGATCGCAGTTGAGGTTCGCCATGGTTTGCGTTCGGAGCTGCAACATGAGCTGTTGCATGTCGAAACTTCGGATTTGGCCAGTTTGCGTAGGGAATGTCACAGGCACGAGGAGTTCTTCCGAAACATTCGACCCCAATATTTCGCTCAGCCGGAAAGCGAAGCTTCGTGAATTCTCTTCAGGTGGAAGAGGATTCCGAGCCAGAGTCAAAAGAGGCATCGGAGGCGGAAATATGCGCCGTTCGCTCATTCGATAATTCAAAATGCTGGAATTGCGAGGAGGTAGGGCATCGCTAT
The DNA here is from genome assembly GCA_018151445.1 of Zaprionus inermis. NCBI lineage: Eukaryota > Metazoa > Arthropoda > Insecta > Diptera > Drosophilidae > Zaprionus > Zaprionus inermis. The sequence continues at coordinate 10,652 of JAECXD010001060.1, read as the reverse complement.
CAGGATTGTCTTCAGCCAAGACGCATCTTTTGCTACGGATGTGGTGCTGTCGACGTATATAAGCCGAATTGTGACAGGTGCAAGGCCAAGTCGGAAAACCAGACGCAGGATGCTCGCAGACTTCCGAGAGGCGACATCCGACGATAATCTCGGAACCTGCAGCGCCACTTTATCCTACCAGACTTTCCATTTCACCAGACATGACTAAAATACCAGATTTGACAATTTCACAGCATTTTAAACCGTATAACGTGCGTCGAGAGAGATTTTCAAAGTCGATGCTACCGTTTCAAGTAGATCTAGGTCTGCAACCCGTATGCGTGAATTTTGGCGACGCATACGGGGCTTAAAACGGTATACTATCTCCACTATCGTCCATCAAAGCGGTCACATACGCCATTTCACCCAAGTCAACGTCTTCGGTGAGGATCACTTAGCACTCCTTGATAGCGGTGCTAACAAAAGCGTTATCGGTGGCAAGTTGGCACAGAAGTTAGTTGAGAAGGGATGTGTGTTCGGCAAGACGAAGAACGTCGTGCACACGGCGGATGGGCAGACGCAGGAGATAATTGGGTTAATTGCTGTTCCCCTGACGTATCACTCGGTGACAACCGAGTTTGAATTTTTGATTGTTCCAACCATTAGACAGGAGCTCATTTGTGGAATGGACCCCTGGAAACGATTTAACATCTCCATCGTTCCAGCATCCATAAATGAAGTCTTCTGCCAATCTGATCCCGATTTGACTCACGTCCAAAAATCACAGCTTGATGGCGTAATTACCTTATTTCCATCCTTCGAGAAGAATGGCCTAGGACTGACGACACTCATTCAGTATACTATCGATACAGCAGCCGCAAAGCCAATAAAGCAAAGGTTTTACCCCTTGTCTCCGGCTACGGAGAGTCTTCTGTGCGCGGAGATCGATAGAATGCTGGCTATGGACGCGATCGAAGAGGCTCCTAGTTCTCCATGGTCCTCTCCAGTCACCTTGCATATAAAACGTGGCAAGGTGAGGTTTTGTTTAGATGCACGGAAGCTGAAGGCAGTGACTGTGAGGGATGTGTATCCTATTCCAATCATGGATGGGCTCTTTAGCAGGCTCCCTCCAGTACACTGCATCTCCAAGATAGATCTAAAGGATGCATTTTGGCAGATCTGTCTGGATCAGGACTCTCGCGCGAAGACTGCTTTTACGGTACCCAATAGGCCATTGTACCAATTTAAGCGCATGCCTTTCGGATTGACCAACGCTCCTCAAACGATGAGTCGCCTGATGGACATTGTGATTACTTACCAGTTGAAGTCGCACGTCTTAGTCTACTTGGATGATCTTCTGGTGCTTTCTTCCAGTTTTGAGGAACACCTCATCCATTTGACTGAGGTCGCAACTCAGCTGCGTAAGGCTGGACTGACCATCAACGTCCAGAAGAGTCAGTTTTGTCTCAGGAAGGTGGATTACCTTGGATTCATTGTCAGCGAAGGGAACGCTTCAGGTTAATCCGGGCAAGATTCGCGCGGTCGAGGAATTTCCTGTTCCGAAGACGCAGAAGCAGCTTCGCAGGTTTTTAGGAATGACTGGCTGGTATCAGCGGTTCATTCCGAATTATTCAGACGTTATTTTCGCCTTAACGGAGCTTCTGAAAGGCAAGGCATTCCAGTGGAATGACCGAGCACAGGAGGCTTTTATTAATATAAAGGGGTGCTTAGCTCTGCTTCTTTTCTAGTTCATCCGAACTACGTGAAACCTTTTGTTCTCCAGTGCAACGCATCCTTGCATGGTGTCGGAGCTGTCTTGGCGCAGTGCGACGAGTCTGGCTATGAGCGACCCATTGCTTACATGTCCAAGAAGCTGAATAAGGCTCAACGCAACTATACAGTAACCGAACTCGAGTTACCAGTTGCTGAGAAAGCTTAGCATGCTTGGAGATGCCGAAGCGAACGTGGCAAGGCCGGATAGTCTGCAGTTGATTCGCTCGAAGATTGATAAAAATCTTCTCAAGGCGTTCGAGCAGAATCAACGTAGCTATAACCTAAGGGCCAAACCACGCTCCTTTGAAGTTGGCCAAGTAGTGATCAAACGTAACTTCGCACTGAGCAACGCTACCACCAATTTCAATGCAAAGTTGGCGCCAGTAAGCACGAAAGTCCGCGTTAAAGGAAGGTTGGGAAACACCCCTTATCTTTTGGAGGACTTGTCGGGCAAGGAATTGGGATATTTCCATGCTAAAGACCTATGGACCTAGACTTCGACTCCAAGTTAGGTGTCCCATGCACTCATACTTCGTCCACATTTATAGGTTGAAACTCTATACGATCCTTAAATTTTTTTTCAAGCTTAATTTCAGACCAGTGGCATGAAATTAAACTTGAGGGTGTGAGGCCCATGTATTATTTTTTTTTGTTTTTGTTACATTTTTATTTAGTGAGCGATTTGTCTACATACTCGTTTCGAAATTCAGGAATTCAAATTTAAATTTGAATTTGAACAACGGTTTTCACCACACCCAGAGTCACACCGATAATCGGCCGGTCTGGCAACTCCAAATCGGCCGATCCGAGCGATCAGTGTTGGGAAGTGGAGTGGGGATAATATCGATTGCCTGGGCAACTATCGTGCTCGATATTTTTCTTTTCACTTATTGAAAACGGAGAAGCACGCCGCAAAATTTTAAAGAAGAAAATAAATTTGAATAAAATGAAATCTAATATACAAAAGGAGTTGAATTATAGCGGAAAAACATCATAACGTGCAGCGCTATTCTGTTTGTGGGTGTTCGAGACCAAACTGAACCGCGTGTGGCCAGAGGAGCGCTAGCGCTTTCGCTCCTATTTTTTCTTTTGAAGGCGGCAGTGCATGCCTGCTCGCATACTTACAGTACGCATACCCAATTCGCATATTTTCACATTTATTTTAATTCATTCATTTATTCATTTTCTTTATTTACCTATTAGTTTCAAATTTATTATTTGATTCATTTTCATTTTTATTATTTTTTGTTTTTATTTCAATTAATTTGTTAATCCTTTTTGATTTCAATTTCTTTTTTTTTTTCATTACCTTTTTGTTGATTTTCATTTTCATTCATCATTCGCATACACACAAACAAAAACTTTGTAACGTAAATAAAGATCAACAAAAGTGATGATAAAGTAAATAAAACAGGGATTGAGTGAAAGGACAGAAGATTTGCCTTGGTGTGAGAGTATTCTTGGTGTTGTTATTGTGTCATTATTATTTTTCCTCAGCTGTTTCGTCGGGGCCCCAACGGATCACGGGTGAGTCGATTACAATAACAAAAATAAGCCGATTATATTATATACTTTCAAACTATCGCCTGACTATCGCTGGTCAAATATTGCTCATCTCTCTTACGTACAAATAACGTATCGACCCAAGTTACAAATACCGAAATTATTTAAAGAGTAAAAATAATGAAGGAATAATCAAAAATGATAAATTATTAGGTAAGCAAGGCTAGGTTTTTTTGAAATTATCATGCAGCATGAAGCTGCATGCACTATACATGTATGATTATAAGTGACATTAAAAAAACTTAATATGGAATAAATTTAGTTTTTTTTGAGGCACTAAGGGCGGTAGCATAACAGCAACATGGGTAGTATCGGTATTCCGATATCGATAGTACATGGTTGGGTGGGTGAAGAAGGAGAGCATTACATCTAGCTCTCCGACTAGATCGTTCGTTAGGGGTAGTCCGTCCGTTTATTTTGGCCTTCCCATTTCTTGTCACTCCATCTTCTAGCAGTCCTATAACCTACCGATATTTTCTAGTAACATCGATAACCGAACCTGCACACAAAACCCCGCCCATTTTCCCTGAGCTTACCCGGCTGTAATTTAGACAGGGTGTGCAGGGGACGTTACTGGACTTCGGTCGTTACACACTCTTACTTACAAGCCGACCTAAATAGTTTTCATTCCTGGTGTTGTGCAAATTTCTTAAACCTGAACAGCTCCAAATGCAAGCTGATGACATTCTATTGAGCCAGTCCAAAGTACGTTTCCAACACTCTTTGTGGTTGTGTCTTAGAAAGAATTACTCTAGTTGATGATCTTGGGGTCCGTTTGGACCGAAAACTAAAGTTTTCCGAACATATTTCCCATATGGTCAATAAAGCCATGGGTGTGCTTGGCTTTATTAAGAGATGGTCTAAGGAGTTTTACGATCCTTATGTAACAAAGACCCTATACACCTCACTTGTTCGTCCAATTCTGGAATATGGATCATGCGTATGGTGTCCTCAGTACACTACTCACAAAAACCGCATTGAATCTGTACAAAAAACTTTTTTATCTTTTCGCCTTACGAGGCCTTAACTGGGATATAAATTTAAGACTTCTTTCCTATGGCAGTAAACTTCTACTATTTATCTTACCTTCTCTATCTAATCGTAGAACCATGCTGGGTGTAGTATTTATTAATAAGGTGACATTGACAGTGTAATTCTGGTTAGCCCGTTACACTTTTCTGTCCCTTGCAGATCAACACGTAACTACTTACCACTAACTCTTCCTAATTGTAGGTCGAACTATGCCCTTCACGATCCGTTTAGGGTATTATGTTCTGACTATAATATTCTTTACTTTCTTTCTTCTAACGCTTCCTCTGTTGCATGCCTAAAATTTGAAATTTTGTCCTACCTATCTAGAAATTAAGTAATCTTTCCTCGAAATTCTTTTCTATCTCGGTATCTTTGCATGCCCGCGTTCTCTATTTCGCGTTATAAGGGAGACTAAGCACCTTCTGGCTGGCCGTGATGTTGAGCAGGGGAAAGCTGGCAAATCCAGTGACTTACTCACGACACTGTTCCGGTTAGTGAACAAGGTTCTATTGATGGTAGCCCACTCGCCGAACGTGATGAGATGCGTGCCGCGCACCCAGACTTCAGTGCCGTTGGGGACCGAGTCCAGATTGCTTGGTTGGGATTCGCAATGGGCCACACCGCCTGCATGACTACTACTTTCAAAATGGATCCTAGAAAATCTAAGCTCCTAGATACCCTGTGATGCGTGCCTAACGCTTCTAGTAAGTCCTTTAGGTGTGCTACATCCACGCTCAATAATTTTTTCATATGCGATTGCGGGAACTCGTTAAACAAGCTGGCTGTTTCTTCCACTATGGGCATATACTCCGAGACGTTTGCTGAGTGCCTGATTTAGGCTAAATCCTTCCATACCAAGACTCGTCCCTCAACAACAAGGATATACTTAGCGTGCGAGTAGTCGGTGATGTAGCTGAGGCCAAAGATACCGAGGGAAAGAGGATGAGTCCAATCCTGTAAGTGAAATTTTAACTATGATTTTGTTCGTAAAGTGGGGCGCCCAACTCCAAGAAATAACTAACTTAAGTACTATATGCCGATGGCATTAGGTCCTTTAAACCAAACTAAAATTATGCCAAGTGGCCAAAAAAAGGGAAAATATGATTTGCCAGCGCAAGGATATTGCTTTTGAGAACGTTATTTTAAGTTGTCCTTGTGGACCACCCTCCCCTTAATTAGGACTGTGGTCCCCATGTCCGCTTCTACGGCTCTCTCCTCACACAGAGGCGTGAGTTTGTTTCCAAGCCTGCGGTTGGATTTGACCAAAACTTTTTCTCCTACATCGAAGACTCTGTTCTGTCGAGAGGCATTCTCTGTGGCTCTGAGGGCGACCTGAGCATTTCGGATCCTGGTCTGGACTTCCGTTTGTGGCTCGTCAGGGTGTGTTTGTACAATATCAACAGGTCTTTTGTTAACGACCGAATGGATTGACTTATTGTACTCTACTGTGGCCAACATAATTACTTCTACCGTGTCGCTTATGCTTCTGTCGATCTACAGGCATTTGGCAAGCTCCACCAACGTACTTTGGAAACGTTCCACTTGTCCGTTGGAGACACTGTGTAGCGGTGGTGCATTCGAGACGCTGACACCAAAGTTGTTGGACAACATAGATGTGATTGTGTGCGAGTTCAACGACGGCTCGTTGTCGCAGTATATCATTTTGGTTTTCAGGAAGAAGTTCATAAGCTGGAGCAATGCAGCCTTGAGATCCGCAATCTCGTTAGCGAGCTTTGTCATTTTCGGAAAGTAATATTCGGACAGAACCTGTTTGACGTTTTCTTGCGCCGCTCTATGGGCTCTATTATGTTCGGCTGTGAGGATTTCTCTTTTCTCCTCCGTGCCGAATATGTCAACTACCAGGTTCTTACAGTGCCAGAACCTCGTGGCTGGGAACCTTCGAACGACCTTGTCCTGAACCATCGCGAGCGTATGCAGCTCTCAGTGGAGTGCATTTACGCCCTTCGGCACAATTACTTCTGAGAGGCAGTCCAACAGGGACTCTCTGCAGGTGAAGTTAATTGTGTGGCGCTTTTTATCCCTGAACAAAACGAAGGTTCGTTTTAAAGGAAAGCGCGCTTCCTCCAGTATTATCTGGTTTTGGAAGCAGTTCAACGGTTTCTCCGTTGTCTCAATAGTGTGTGTGAGGGAGAGCTCACTTTGAATCGTTGCTGCGCACGATTCGGGTACTTGTTCATCCAAAGCGTTAAGCTGTTGTCTGGACAATGCATCCGCGACGAAATTCTCTTTTCCGGGCTTGTAAAAGATCCGGGCATTGAACTCGTCTATACGTGCTTTCCACCTTTTTATTTTCGCATTAGGGTTGGATTCCGCTACGGAAAATGTCAAAGGCTGGTGATCGGTAAAGATATTTAAAATTCCGTACAGATAATGCCGAAGCTTGGCTAAGGCCCAGATAATGGCTAATAACTCCCGCTCGTTAGTCGCGTAGTTAACTTCCCTATCTTTTAAGGTTCTCGATATCATGGTGATAGGGCGTCCTTCCTGGGATAATACCGCACCTATACCGTAGGCTGAAGCATCGGTCGTTAGATCGAACGGCTTCTTGTAGTCAGGATATCTGAGCATGACATCTTCAGATGCCAATATGTTTCGTAACTTCTCAAAGGCTTGCCGCTGCTCCTCCGAGAACTGTACTTGGATGTTCCGGGATCTGTGCTTGCTGACAGTTCCATTCTCACCCTTTAATATGCCCGAGATGGGCCTAGCTATCGCTGCGGAGTCCTTTATGAAACATCTGTAATAGCTCGTGAGGCCCAGGAATGACCTGACCTCAAAAATTGTCTTGGGCTCTGGGAACTCTTGTATCGCCCTAACTTTTTCCGGTTCTGTCGTTGCACTGTTATTGGTGACTATGAACCCAAGGAAATTCACGCTCTTCTTAAAAAAACGTGATTTTTCCATGGACACTCTCATATTTGCCTCGTACAAGCTTTGTAGGACCCATTTTACGTGCTTGACGTGAGACTCTTCATCCTCCGAGAATATGATGACATCGTCTACATAGACGTAGCAAAACTTGCCAATCTGCTCACGCAGGATATCGTCAATAGTTCTCTGAAAGATGCTGGCTGCGTTCTTGACGCCAAATGAAAGCCTTTTGAACTCGTATTTTCCACCATTCACTGAGAAGGAGGTCTTCTCCCGGTCGCGTTCAGCGAGTATGATTTGGTGGTAGCCAGACTTGAGATCTAGTGTCGAAAAGTAACAGGCCTTGCCCAAGTTTCCTAATATCATTGAGATATTTGGCATGGAGTACCTATCGGGAACTGTTTGCTCATTGAGTTTGCGAAAGTCAATGACCATACGTCTGTTTTGGTTGCCCGCCTCGTCGGTACTCTTCTTATCTACAACCCAAATGGGGTTATTGTACGGGGAGGCGGACGTTTGGATTATGTCGTTACTTAGGAGGTTTTGCACCTCCTTATTAACGAAATCGGCCACTCTCATTGGATATGGATATAGCCGCGCATAAACGGGGTCATCAGTCGTTGTTCTGATGGTAGCCACTACCGAGGTATTATACGGCAGGGCTTCGTTAGGGTCTGCGAATGCTTTTCTATTGGCCGTATGCACCTTTAAAAAGGAACTTCGAACCTGGGGTGGCGCGTCCGAACAATCCACATCAGTAAAATTGACGTTGGCGCAGGAATGAAAGCAGATCTGTTCGACCTCCGTTCCCCATTTGAGTTGACCGGAGGCTAGGCATAGCGATATGCCGGCCTGCGTTAATAGGTCGAGTCATATTCAAAGCATTTCTGGTTAATTAACTTTTTCCGGGTCTGTCGTTGCACCGTTATTGGTGACTATGAACCCAAGGAAATTCACGCTCTTCTTAAAAAAACATAGTTTTTCCATTGAAACTCTCATATTTGCTTCGTACAAGCTTTGTATGACCCAGTTTACGTGCTTGACGTGAGACTCTTCATCCTCCGAGAATATGATGGCATTGTCTACATAGACGTAGCAAAACTTGCCAATCTGCTCACGCAGGATATCGTCAATAGTTCTCTGAAAGATGCTGGCTGCGTTCTTGAGGCCAAATGGAAGCCTTTTGAACTCGTATTTTCCACCATTCATTGAGAAGGAGGTCTTCTCCCGGTCGCGTTCAGCGAGTATGATTTGGAGGTAGCCAGACTTGAGATCTAGTGACGAAAAGTAACAGGCCTTGCCAATGGGGTACCTGTCAGGAACTGTTTGCTCATCTGTTTTGGTTGCCCGCCTCGTCGGTACCCTTCTTATCTACAACCCAAATGGGGTTGTTGTAAGGGGAGGCGGACGTTTGGATTATGTCGTTACTTAGGAGGTTTTGCACCTCCTTATTAACGAAATCGGCCACTCCCATTGGATATGGGTATAGCCTCGCATAAACGGGGTCATCAGTCGTTGTTCTGATGGAAGCCACTACCGAGGTATTATACGGCAGGGCTTCGTTAGGGTCTGCGAATGCTTTTCTATTGGCCGTAAGCACCTTCAAAAAGGAACTTCGAACCTGGGGTGGTGCATCCAAACAATCCACATCAGTGAAATTGACGTTGGCGCAGGAATAAAAGGAGATCTGTTCGACCTCCGTTCCCCACTTGAGTTGACCGGAGGCTAAGCATAGTGATGCGCCGGCCTGTGTTAATAGGTCGAGTCCTATTATTCCGTCAAACGTGGTTAAGTCTGGTAAAATGAAGAATACCGCTTTCACGTTGGACAGCGAAACAAAGTATTTCTGGATAATTTGGGTCGTGCCATGGATTGAGTGAATTCTGAACGCAGAATCCACCGCAGCAGGGACTTTCCTCTAAAAAATTGAGGAAATCGGAGTCGGCATCATCGTCAATCTCTGCCAGCGATCGGCTGGCGGCACCGGCGTATGACTCAGCCCCCTGTCTCGCAGTCTGAGTGACATGGTTCACTTTCTGCTGCTTTTGGTTGTTGTTAGTGCAGTCGGACGCGGCCGACCGCTTGTTCATGCCAGCTGGGAATTGTGTTGGCTGAACCAGGTTAGAAAAGGAAGGGTCAACATCCATAGGCTCTTGCTGAAATGTGGGTTTTTCGACCAACTTGGTTGCGCCTCCGCCTGCTGAGATGTTCTCTCTTGCTGGCGGGCATTTAGCTTACGCTCCCTGTCCTCTTGGCTTTTTGCAAAGTTGGCTGCAAACGCATATCTCGATTCAACCTCCTGTGCCAGCGCCAGGGCAGACGGAAGATCCTTTGGCTTCGCTGCGAAAAGGACGTCTGTTAAGCTTATTTTAAGACCTGATACGAATACTCGCAACGCATCGTCACGGAACTTTTCGCATAGGCCTTTGGCCAAGGTTGGCTCGTAGGACATTTTGACTTTATTTGTCAACAATGTAAGTTTTTTCTCGACCTCATCGTAATACTGTAGCAAAGACAGGACGCCTTGTCGTAGCGTACCTAACTCCTGCTCTAATACGTGTATCGATCTTTTGTCACTGTACGTGAAATCGAGACGACTTATAATAGCGTCAAAGTTCAGCACCGTGCCGAACGAAGCTAAGACGGCATCAGCCGGTCCCCTAACATTGCTTCTTATAATTATCACGGTCTGGTAGTGGCGTGAACTGCCATTATATGGCTTGAAGATATAATAGGCGGCGAGGGCCGCCTGTCTCCAGGAAACATACGATTCCTGAACTCCCATGAATTCTGGCAAACATTTGACTGCATCTAGACTCGTCGCAACGAACGCTGTCCCTTATTTCTATCGCAGTATACGCCCGCACCTCTGGCGTGACGATATGTGTCGCTGCTTTTTGATTGGACAGCTGGTTGACCCTGTATACAAGAGCCTCTTCCCTTTGTCGGCTTGCAGCCGCTTGCTCAGCTAAGGCCGAATTGACAGCCGCCTGTATCACCGCCTTCAATTGTTCAGGGTCCATGACGCTAACTCTGGGTGGGGGTGTGAGCCTTGGTGCTGGAATGCGAATACGCTGATCGTCGCGATCAGAGTCTGAATCACTACACTGCTGACGGGTAGTTCTATACCGTCGGAACGGCGATGATATGGGTTTGAAATGTAAACAAATTCTGTCCCGCGAGACGCCTGAAGCTAAATGAAGAATGTCGCGGAACTCAACGGATGTTGTTACGACATAATATTGGGTAAACACAAGAACAAAGACAGATGGGAGTAAAAGACGAAAAATAAAACAGCGCAAATCGTAGGGGCAATCACAGTTCTGATCGCAACAAAAAATTCACGTCTATTTTTAAATTTACTAGCTTTCTTTCCTTAGCAGTAAACACTTGCAAAACTAATCAGTTTTTTT
>JAECXD010001053.1:0-114519 GCA_018151445.1 Zaprionus inermis | reverse complement strand
AATTGTGGGTCGAATATAGTAAGGACGGGTTCATTAGTTAAAATAGATATTACATTTTGCCGTATTTGCTCATGTTCCAATTCCCACAAAAATGACTTGCTCTTTGAAGTAAGGGCGTAAAGAGGTTTCATCTGTTGTGAAAACTTGGGTACAAATTGTCGAAAATATGAGACTAGCCCAATTAATTGTCTCAGCTGAGTGACGGACTGCGGGGGTGGCAAATTCAAAAGGGCTCGAATTTTCCTAGGATTTGGTCGAATCTCACCTGCCTTAACCTCGAAACCCAAATATTCAACACAAGACTTAAGAAAGGAACATTTTGTAATATTAAAAGAAAATCCAGCATGCGTAAGTGTTTGCAATATTATTCGCAATCTATCAAAAGCTTCTTCTTTTGTCCGTGCAATTATCATTACGTCATCCATATAAACAATGGCATACGAATGGATAAGATCACCTAAGGCACGATTAATAGCTCTTTGGAATACGGAAGGTGCATTTTTAAGCCCGAATGGCATAGTCAAGTATTCGTACTGGCCTTCTGGGGTGACAAATGCCGTTCGCTCGACTGAATTCGGGTCAACTGGGATCTGGTGAAATCCCCTTGCCATGTCTATACAGCTGAAAAATCTAACACCACTCAGCCTAGCTATTTGATCAGAAATAAGCGGCAAAGGGTACTTGTCAGAAACGGTATTTGCATTTAGCTCTCTATAATCCACGCAGAGGCGGTCAGTACCATTTTTTTTTTAGGACAAGTAACATTGGGCTCGCAAAGGGGGAGGAACTGGGTCTAATAATGTTTGATTCCAACAGCTGTTGAATTAAATTCTGAACTTTTTCCTTTTCCTCTACACTCAACCTATATGGGCGCCTTTGAACCGTCTTATTTTGATCGATCAAGCGAATATCTAACTGTCCCGTAGTCACACGGCTTTGTGGAATTCCATTTATGAATGACCCTGAATATTCTTGTAGTATTGACAACAATTGGTCTCTATCAGGTCCATGCAGATCAGTGTCAACATTAGCCAGATCAGGATTCTTTTCGGAAACTTCAACGGACAATATAGATTTTTCGTTAAACATAGTAAGAGATTTTGATGTTATTGTCACACCGACTCCCCTGGCTCAAAATATCTCGACCAATCAGAGCGTCATACTTAATATAATTGTCTAACACTACATGAAACAATATTTCCTATGAACGTTCACATATCAAAACATTGGCCAATATCTGCAAAGTGCTACAAATAGTATTCCTACCAAGACCCCTTAAAATAACTACGTTGCCCATTCTTGATCCAGATAGCCTCTGCGAAGTAGCTTCCTTGATGAGTGAACACTCGGCTCCAGAATCAAAACAAAATTGGAACGACTCACCAGATTGCGAAAACGTTCCTACAGGCTCGAAAACGGTACAGATGTTAACATCTTTAACAATGTTGTTTTTGCTAGACGACGAACGCTCCTGACGATCAGGACATACTGTAGAGATGTGTCCAGCTTTTCCGCAGTTGAAACAAGTCAAAGTAGACCGGTCTTTCCCTGATGGTTGCTTGCCGGGTTGCTGAACGTGCACTGCCACTGTTTTTGATCGACAATCCGCCTTTTTGTGACCAGGCTTTCCGCAGTTATGACACTTGAAGTAGGGCTTAGCTCGTTTTCCTGGCGGCTCTGATGTACCATCGTTTGGAAGGTGGCTCGGTCTAGCGTCAAATGAATAGGCCTTTAGTTATTGGTGCAGCTGGTTCCGAGTGTTGATGTCGGAAGTGAAAACTAAACGTCCCAAACGCTTGTCAATTCCAGCTACATGCGCCAGTGTAATGGACACTGCGATTTGCTCCACACTCAGCGTCTTCCATTTGGCCATAAGCGAAGTAACCATTCGGCTTCCATATAACGAAAGGCACTCGCCTTCCGCAGGCCGTCCATTAAGTAGACTCATAACTGCTGCCGCTAATGTTTCTGTTCCCGCAAAATGTTGCAGAAACAATTCTCGGAACTCTGTCCATGATATACCAGGAAAGCAAGTCTGTGACAGCCAATGAGACGCGCTTCCTTCCAGTGATTTGCTGAGGGTCATCACAAGAGCGCTGCCTTCCAATTGGTTTTCAGACAAGATGTAGTCCACCGTTGAACACCATGATTGCGCGTCTGATCCCGCACGTTCAGGATTAAACCTGGGCAATACCACAGCAGACGGTTCTTTTTTGTTCTCTTTGTGAGTGTTGAACTTGTTTTAAAAGTTCAGAAAAATGGCGATTTTGTGACTCCAAAATTGCCAGCAAACTATTTTCATTGTTCGAAGTAGGTATAGGCGATCCCACTTCTGATGTCGAAGAGTCATCAGGATGCCCTTCTTCCTCTTCTCTACTTAAGTCTTTGTCTGCGCAACGTTTTCTAGCGCGTGAGCGAGGCATGTCTGTTATGCGCAATGATCGAAAACTGACTGTACTCTCTCTTTTACACAAAAATCGTATAAGTGCGTAGTTCTCTACTCTACACGCAATACCAATGTAATGTGTAGAGTTATTCTATGCTGCATACACTAATACCAATGCACACTTTGCATTTTTCTCTATGCTTCTCTTTTTCGTACAGACATCTACTTCCCCCCGCTCCTACCCACGACCAGACTACGTTCGGCAGAAACTCTAACGGTTGTCTGCCGCGCATTAAAAGAATAGAAAAGGCGCCTGCATGGCGCGTGCCAAGCAGAAACACGAATTTGCTAGAAATGTCGTTAAATTTAAATGATCTGCGAAATATTCATAAATTTTCACTTTACTATGGCCTTTTAATAGTACTAAGGGAAAATAATAGTTTCAAAGATTACACAGCCCCACAAAATAAAACAAGAAATCAAGGCTACCTTCGGCTTGCCGAAGGTTTCATACCCTTGCAGTTATACAAAATATAAAATATATTTGGATTGCTGCTGGTTTCTGTGGTATTTATTGAACAATTATAACAGTACAGGAAGTCGAGATTTTTACCTGATTAAGGCTATGAATCAAACACCTGCTTCGAAAAAAAATAATTCTACCTTTTTAATGCTTTTGTATATACCTGAATTTCTTATATACTTAACACAAAATGTTATGAGGAAATGTCTTTGGGTTGTAAAGGATCTGTTGGTCATAAAATATAAATAAATTTGGAAAGATCTCATTCAAAAATGCGTTTGAATAACAGCTACATGATTTTTTGTTTAACAGCTATATGTAATAGTACTCAGATTTCCATAAAATTGCAACATGAACCTTCATTAGGCCGATCGTTGATCGTTATAAGTTATAAAAGTTCGATTTCGAACTTTATTATTAGGGACACACTTAGATTTGGATGTGGTAAGCCTGATAGCTATATCTTGAAATATAACGAAAATCGGCCGATAGGCTCCATGACAGCTATATCAGTCCGATCTGGCCCGTTCCGACTTATTTAAAGAGGGCAGAAATAAGAAGCTTGTGAGCAAAGTTTCATGAAGATAGCTCAATAACTGGGGGACTAATTTGAGTTGCAACAGACAGACGGACTGACTGATTGTTCCTATAACAGCTATAGAATATAAACGTCTGAGATATTTAAATGGAAAAACTAAGGGCGGGTTACTGTATAACATTAAAAAGTATTGATACTGTGCGATATTTCCAAAAATAAAACAGGTTTGCATACAAAAACCCTGATTGCAGCCGATTGTTCCTATGGCAGCTATATGTTATAGTGGTCCGATTTTGATACAATTTTGACAGCACATTAAGAACGTAATAAGAATAGGATTTGCCAAATCTTGTTGCAATATCTTGAAAAACAACAAAAATCGGCCGATAGCTTCTATGACAGCTATACGATATATCGGTCCGATCTGGCTCGTTCCGACTTATTTACAGCCTACAGCAATAATAAGCTTGTGTGCCAAGTTTCATGAAGATAGCTCAAAAACTGAGAGACTAGTTTGCGTTGCAACAGACGGACGGACGGACGGACGGACGGACAGACGGACGGACGGACGGACAGACGGACATCTATTTTTCGACTCCTCTGGTGATGCTGATTCAGAATATATATACTTTATAAGGTCGGAGATGTCTCCTAAGGTGCGTTGCAAACTTCTGGCTAAAATTAATATACCCTCTGCAAGGGTATAAAAATAAAAAAAAATTACGATGGCTCAACAACAAGTTCAACTTATAACGGAAGCTCATCTGAACCAAGCTCTTGGTCAGTTAAGTCAGTTACCAACATAGGTATAAATTGGCTGGTTTTGCAAGTTTTTCAAAAATAAGGGAGACAATGCTGAAGTTACCTTATTTAGATTAAAACTAGTTGTGAATCTCTTTGTTTGAGTTTCTACTAAAATTGAAAAATTTGCAGTTGGCATAATCGTTTTCCTGCACCCGTCTTTGTTTTTTCATGGGTTGTTTATTTTTTTCCAAAAATTTATTGTAAAACGGTCCGTTGAGTTCTTCGCTTTCTAGCGCCAAGACACACACCCCCACCTCGCCTCAGTGATAACGTCATGGACCCACAACATCTAAAAGCAGTAATATAAGCGGCTGTCAGAACCGCTTTTGCTGTGAACCGGCAAAGGGAAAAGACACTCGTTAATAGAGTCAACCAGTTGACCGATCAAATTAGCAGCAGCACATATTGTCGCATCATAAATGCAGGTGTACGCTGATATAGAAATAAGAGATAACATAAGTTGTGACGAGCCGTTAGACGCCGTCAAATGTTTGCGGGAATTCAGAAATCGTATGTTTCCTCGAGACATTTTCAATCCATATAATGGCCGTTCACGCCATTATCAGGTAGTGATAATTATTAGAAGCAAGGTTAGGAGACCGGCGGATGCCGTCCTAGCTTCATTCGGCACGGTATTAAACATTTATGCCATAATAAGTCATCTCGACTATACATATAGCGATAAGAGGCCAATTCAAGTGATTGAGCATGACTTAGGTACGGTACGGCAAGGTGGCCTGTCCTTGCTACACTATAACAGGTCGAAAAAAAAATGCTTGTCGTTGATAAATAAGGTCAACATGACATGAGCCAACCTTAGCCAAAGGCCTTTGCGAAAAATTTCGGGACGACACGTTGAGAGTATTCATATCGGGACTTAAACGAAGTCCAACACACTTTGTTTTCACAGCCAACTGCGCAAAAAGCCAGGAAGACAGGGAGCGTATACCATATTCCCGTCAGCAAGAGAAAACATCTCAGCAGGCTGAATTACAACCAAGCGGGTTAAAGAATCCGCATTTAAACAAACAGTTCGAACATGGCCAATTCGGTCAGCCTAGTAATGGATGCAGAACCATGCCAATACGCAAGTTCCAATGGAGGTCGACCCTCCCCTTTCTAGGTTCATGGAGCTAGCGCAATTCCCAGCTGTCACGAACAAGCGGGCACCCACGTCTAATCGCACAAACAGCAACTAAAGGCAGTAGAGAGTGAACCACGTCGCTCAGACTACAGGGCAGGGACTGAATTATCTTCAGTGCCGCAAGCGTCGCAAAAAAAAGGCTTCACACTACGGATAGTTGGCAACATCATAGCGGAATGTAACGGAAAGTTCATACAGTCGAGGATTGCACTGCTTCCCCCGTAATTACTTTCTGTCGGTTATCATCGGGAGTTTTTACGCCAGAGAACTCCACGCGGATGCAGTTTCCAATAGTAAGATCCAGCCAAGCAGTCTGGGCCCAATTACTTATGTGGAGTACAGGTCGACAACGTCACCGAAGTATAGGTACATGGCACGCATCTCGTAACATTTAACGAACGTGCGTTCATATATGGAACCCTATTTACCAACCGGAACAGCGTCACAAATAAAGTCCCAAAATTAGTTAACCAAAATCAACGGTCTCCATATTGCTGACTAAGAAATGAATGCAGAATAAGCGTTAGACCAGATGTCGTTACATAAACGGCCGAAAAAAAATTTTGCTTTTATCACTTTGTAATTCAGTTTTTGATTTCCCACTCGTTTCCGCTGCCCCGATCACGGTCCGAGAAATAAAGAAGGTTACTTCATAACTCCTTGCTTTTCATTGCCACGACATGCCCGCATGGTGGTTTTTATCACATGTATAAAAAATGATTGCTGTAGAGCTATATTTACAGCTACAATCGACTTTTTTTCGATTTATGGGGGCGGATGGAGGCGTGGCAAAAATCCAAAATAAACTTGATCTGCGTGCAGAACTAACACATATTGTCTCCAAATTTTGGTACCTCTAGCTCTTATAATAGCTGAGATCTAGGTTTTCTACGGACGGACAGACAGACAGACGGACAGACGGACATGGCTATATCGACTCGACTGTTCATGCTGATTTAGAATATATATACTTTATGGGGTCGGAGATTTCTCCTTCTGCCTGTTACAAACATTTTCGGTTGGCACAAAGTTATAATACATTAATACTCTTCGAGTAGCGGGTATAAAAAGGAATTATTATTGCGGTTAAAAGGAATTATTACTATTTTCAATGCTTTCCTAAAATTACATTTCTAATTGACAAAAAACATAGTCTTTCAGATTTTACATTTTAGAATGTTGGCTTTTCACATTTTTTTTATAAACCCTTAAGTTTTTTCATGTTTATAACCGCTACTCGAAGAGTATAAGGGTATTATAACTTTGTGCCAACCGAAAATGTTTGTAACAGGCAGAAGGAGAAATCTCTCTGTGTTGGCAAAGTTTCAATAAGATAGGCCGATAAATAAGGAAGATATTCAAGAAATAGTATTGCACTGTGGCCATGTGCTTATGTCGGTTTTTCCTAATGTCAGTACCCGAGTTCAACTCCAGCAGCAGACAACTTTTTTTTAACTATGTGGCAACTTTTTTTTTTTTTTTTAATTATGTGGCAACTTTTTTTTTATTTATGTGCACCGAAAATATTCATACTGCAATTTTATCGGTCATCGCGTAAGAAATGCAGTGGTCGAGTCAACTACCAGACTGTTAAGCGAGAGGTCAAGAGTTCAACTCCTGCCAAATCTTGTTGCAATATCTTGAAAAACAACAAAAATCGGCCGATAGCTTCTATGACAGCTATACGATATATCGGTCCGATCTGGCTCGTTCCGACTTATTTACAGCCTACAGCAATAATAAGCTTGTGTGCCAAGTTTCATGAAGATAGCTCAAAAACTGAGAGACTAGTTTGCGTTGCAACAGACGGACGGACGGACGGACGGACGGACAGACGGACGGACGGACGGACAGACGGACATCTATTTTTCGACTCCTCTGGTGATGCTGATTCAGAATATATATACTTTATAAGGTCGGAGATGTCTCCTAAGGTGCGTTGCAAACTTCTGGCTAAAATTAATATACCCTCTGCAAGGGTATAAAAATAAAAAAAAAAATTACGATGGCTCAACAACAAGTTCAACTTATAACGGAAGCTCATCTGAACCAAGCTCTTGGTCAGTTAAGTCAGTTACCAACATAGGTATAAATTGGCTGGTTTTGCAAGTTTTTCAAAAATAAGGGAGACAATGCTGAAGTTACCTTATTTAGATTAAAACTAGTTGTGAATCTCTTTGTTTGAGTTTCTACTAAAATTGAAAAATTTGCAGTTGGCATAATCGTTTTCCTGCACCCGTCTTTGTTTTTTCATGGGTTGTTTATTTTTTTCCAAAAATTTATTGT
This sequence comes from Zaprionus inermis, assembly GCA_018151445.1. Taxonomy (NCBI): domain Eukaryota; kingdom Metazoa; phylum Arthropoda; class Insecta; order Diptera; family Drosophilidae; genus Zaprionus; species Zaprionus inermis. The sequence goes on along the minus strand of JAECXD010001053.1, from coordinate 106,838 downwards.
AAAACGGTCCGTTGAGTTCTTCGCTTTCTAGCGCCAAGACACACACCCCCACCTCGCCTCAGTGATAACGTCATGGACCCACAACATCTAAAAGCAGTAATATAAGCGGCTGTCAGAACCGCTTTTGCTGTGAACCGGCAAAGGGAAAAGACACTCGTTAATAGAGTCAACCAGTTGACCGATCAAATTAGCAGCAGCACATATTGTCGCATCATAAATGCAGGTGTACGCTGATATAGAAATAAGAGATAACATAAGTTGTGACGAGCCGTTAGACGCCGTCAAATGTTTGCGGGAATTCAGAAATCGTATGTTTCCTCGAGACATTTTCAATCCATATAATGGCCGTTCACGCCATTATCAGGTAGTGATAATTATTAGAAGCAAGGTTAGGAGACCGGCGGATGCCGTCCTAGCTTCATTCGGCACGGTATTAAACATTTATGCCATAATAAGTCATCTCGACTATACATATAGCGATAAGAGGCCAATTCAAGTGATTGAGCATGACTTAGGTACGGTACGGCAAGGTGGCCTGTCCTTGCTACACTATAACAGGTCGAAAAAAAAATGCTTGTCGTTGATAAATAAGGTCAACATGACATGAGCCAACCTTAGCCAAAGGCCTTTGCGAAAAATTTCGGGACGACACGTTGAGAGTATTCATATCGGGACTTAAACGAAGTCCAACACACTTTGTTTTCACAGCCAACTGCGCAAAAAGCCAGAAAGACAGGGAGCGTATACCATATTCCCGTCAGCAAGAGAAAACATCTCAGCAGGCTGAATTACAACCAAGCGGGTTAAAGAATCCGCATTTAAACAAACAGTTCGAACATGGCCAATTCGGTCAGCCTAGTAATGGATGCAGAACCATGCCAATACGCAAGTTCCAATGGAGGTCGACCCTCCCCTTTCTAGGTTCATGGAGCTAGCGCAATTCCCAGCTGTCACGAACAAGCGGGCACCCACGTCTAATCGCACAAACAGCAACTAAAGGCAGTAGAGAGTGAACCACGTCGCTCAGACTACAGGGCAGGGACTGAATTATCTTCAGTGCCGCAAGCGTCGCAAAAAAAAGGCTTCACACTACGGATAGTTGGCAACATCATAGCGGAATGTAACGGAAAGTTCATACAGTCGAGGATTGCACTGCTTCCCCCGTAATTACTTTCTGTCGGTTATCATCGGGAGTTTTTACGCCAGAGAACTCCACGCGGATGCAGTTTCCAATAGTAAGATCCAGCCAAGCAGTCTGGGCCCAATTACTTATGTGGAGTACAGGTCGACAACGTCACCGAAGTATAGGTACATGGCACGCATCTCGTAACATTTAACGAGCGTGCGTTCATATATGGAACCCTATTTACCAACCGGAACAGCGTCACAAATAAAGTCCCAAAATTAGTTAACCAAAATCAACGGTCTCCATATTGCTGACTAAGAAATGAATGCAGAATAAGCGTTAGACCAGATGTCGTTACATAAACGGCCGAAAAAAAATTTTACTTTTATCACTTTGTAATTCAGTTTTGATTTCCCACTCGTTTCCGCTGCCCCGATCACGGTCCGAGAAATAAAGAAGGTTACTTCATAACTCCTTGCTTTTCATTGCCACGACATGCCCGCATGGTGGTTTTTATCACATGTATAAAAAATGATTGCTGTAGAGCTATATTTGCAGCTACAATCGACTTTTTTTCGATTTATGGGGGCGGATGGAGGCGTGGCAAAAATCCAAAATAAACTTGATCTGCGTGCAGAACTAACACATATTGTCTCCAAATTTTGGTACCTCTAGCTCTTATAATAGCTGAGATCTAGGTTTTCTACGGACGGACAGACAGACAGACGGACAGACGGACATGGCTATATCGACTCGACTGTTCATGCTGATTTAGAATATATATACTTTATGGGGTCGGAGATTTCTCCTTCTGCCTGTTACAAACATTTTCGGTTGGCACAAAGTTATAATACATTAATACTCTTCGAGTAGCGGGTATAAAAAGGAATTATTATTGCGGTTAAAAGGAATTATTACTATTTTCAATGCTTTCCTAAAATTACATTTCTAATTGACAAAAAACATAGTCTTTCAGATTTTACATTTTAGAATGTTGGCTTTTCACATTTTTTTTATAAACCCTTAAGTTTTTTCATGTTTATAACCGCTACTCGAAGAGTATAAGGGTATTATAACTTTGTGCCAACCGAAAATGTTTGTAACAGGCAGAAGGAGAAATCTCTCTGTGTTGGCAAAGTTTCAATAAGATAGGCCGATAAATAAGGAAGATATTCAAGAAATAGTATTGCACTGTGGCCATGTGCTTATGTCGGTTTTTCCTAATGTCAGTACCCGAGTTCAACTCCAGCAGCAGACAACTTTTTTTAACTATGTGGCAACTTTTTTTTTTTTTTTTTTAATTATGTGGCAACTTTTTTTTATTTATGTGCACCGAAAATATTCATACTGCAATTTTATCGGTCATCGCGTAAGAAATGCAGTGGTCGAGTCAACTACCAGACTGTTAAGCGAGAGGTCAAGAGTTCAACTCCTGGGTGCCGCGGCGACTTATATTTATTTTTTTTGTATCTTATATTTTTTTTTTTATTTTATAGTGTGTTGTAAAATTCAAACTAAATTTTTAGTATATTTAAAGCCACTTAGAATCGAAAGAGACATTGAGCAGCAACACAAAAAACAAACGACAAATCTAATTAGATAGTACTAAGGGAAAATAATAGTTTCAAAGATTACACAGCCGCACAAAATAAAACAAGAATTCAAGGCTACCTTCGGTTTGCCGAAGGTTTCATACCCTTGCAGTTATACAAAATATAAAATATATTTGGATTGCTGCTGGTTTCTGTGGTATTTATTGAACAATTATAACAGTACAGGAAGTCGAGATTTTTACCTGATTAAGGCTATGAATCAAACACTTGCTTCGAAAAAAAATAATTCTACCTTTTTAATGCTTTTGTATATACCTGAATTTCTTATATACTTAACACAAAATGTTATGAGGAAATGTCTTTGTGTTGTAAGGGATCTGTTGCTCATAAAATATAAATAAATTTGGAAAGATCTCATTCAAAAATGCGTTTGAATAATAGCTACATGATTTTTTGTTTAACAGCTATATGTAATAGTACTCAGATTTCCATAAAATTGCAACATGAACCTTCATTAGGCCGATCGTTGATCGTTATAAGTTATAAAAGTTCGATTTCGAACTTTATTATTAGGGACACACCTAGATTTGGATGTGGTAAGCCTGATAGCTATATCTTAAAATATAACGAAAATCGGCCGATAGGCTCCATGACAGCTATACGATATATCAGTCCGATCTGGCCCGTTCCGACTTATTTAAAGAGGGCTGAAATAAGAAGCTTGTGAGCAAAGTTTCATGAAGATAGCTCAATAACTGGGAGACTAATTTGAGTTGCAACAGACAGACGGACTGACTGATTGTTCCTATAACAGCTATAGAATATAAACGTCTGAGATATTTAAATGGAAAAACTAAGGGCGGGTTACTGTATAACATTAAAAAGTATTGATACTGTGCGATATTTCCAAAAATAAAACAGGTTTGCATACAAAAACCCTGATTTCAGCCGATTGTTCCTATGGCAGCTATATGTTATAGTGGTCCGATTTTGATACAGTTTTGACAGCACATTAAGAACTTAATAAGAATAGGATTTGCCAAATCTTGTTGCAATATCTTGAAAAACAACAAAAATCGGCCGATAGCTTCTATGACAGCTATACGATATATCGGTCCGACCTGGCTCGTTCCGACTTATTTACAGCCTACAGCAATAATAAGCTTGTGTGCCAAGTTTCATGAAGATAGCTTAAAAACTGAGAGACTAGTTTGCGTTGCAACAGACGGTCGGACGGACGGACAGACGGACATATATTTTTCGACTCCTCTGGTGATGCTGATTCAGAATATATATACTTTATAGGGTCGGAGATGTCTCCTAAGGTGCGTTGCAAACTTCTGGCTAAAATTAATATACCCTCTGCAAGGGTATAAAAATAAAAAAAAAATTACGATGGCTCAACAACAAGTTCAACTTATAACGGAAGCTCATCTGAACCAAGCTCTTGGTCAGTTAAGACAGGTACCAACATAGGTATAAATTGGCTGGTTTTGCAAGTTTTTCAAAAATAAGGGAGACAATGCTGAAGTTACCTTATTTAGATTAAAACTAGTTGTGAATCTCTTTGTTGGAGTTTCTACTAAAAATTTGCATAATTTGCAAAATTTGGCATAATTGTTTTCCTGCACCCGTCTTTGTTTTTTCATGGGTTGTTTATTTTTTTCCAAAAATTTATTGTAAAACGGTCCGTTGAGTTCTTCGCTTTCTAGCGCCAAGACACACACCCCCACCTCGCCTCAGTGATAACGTCATGGACCCACAACATCTAAAAGCAGTAATATAAGCGGCTGTCAGAACCGCTTTTGCTGTGAACCGGCAAAGGGAAAAGACACTCGTTAATAGAGTCAACCAGTTGACCGATCAAATTAGCCGCAGCACATATTGTCGCATCATAAATGCAGGTGTACGCTGATATAGAAATAAGAGATAACATAAGTTGTGACGAGCCGTTAGACGCCGTCAAATGTTTGCGGGAATCAGAAATCGTATGTTTCCTCGAGACATTTTCAAGCCATATAATGGCCGTTCACGCCATTATCAGGTAGTGATAATTATTAGAAGCAAGGTTAGGAGACCGGCGGATGCCGTCCTAGCTTCATTCGGCACGGTATTAAACATTTATGCCATAATAAGTCATCTCGACTTTACATATAGCTATAAGAGGCCAATTCAAGTGATTGAGCATGACTTAGGTACGGTACGGCAAGGTGGCCTGTCCTTGCTACACTATAACAGGTCGAAAAAAAAAATGCTTGTCGTTGATAAATAAGGTCAACATGACATGAGCCAACCTTAGCCAAAGGCCTTTGCGAAAAATTTTGGGACGACACGTTGAGAGTATTCATATCGGGACTTAAACGAAGTCTAACACACTTTGTTTTCACAGCCAACTTTGCAAAAAGCCAGGAAGACAGGGAGCGTATACCATATTCCCGTCAGCAAGAGAAAACATCTCAGCAGGCTGAATTACAACCAAGCGGGTTAAAGAATCCGCATTTAAACAAACAGTTCGAACATGGCCAATTCGGTCAGCCTAGTAATGGATGCAGAACCATGCCAATACGCAAGTTCCAATGGAGGTCGACCCTCCCCTTTCTAGGTTCATGGAGCTAGCGCAATTCCCAGCTGTCACGAACAAGCGGGCACCCACGTCTAATCGCACAAACAGCAACTAAAGGCAGTAGAGAGTGAACCACGTCGCTCAGACTACAGGGCAGGGACTGAATTATCTTCAGTGCCGCAAGCGTCGCAAAAAAAAAGGCTTCACACTACGGATAGTTGGCAACATCATAGCGGAATGTAACGGAAAGTTTATACAGTCGAGGATTGCACTGCTTCCCCCGTAATTACTTTCTGTCGGTTATCATCGGGAGTTTTTACGCCAGAGAACTCCACGCGGATGCAGTTTCCAATAGTAAGATCCAGCCAAGCAGTCTGGGCCCAATTACTTATGTGGACGACGGGATCGTCATCGTCAACGACTGGTCCGCAAAAGTACAGGTCGACAACGTCACCGAAGTATAGGTACATGGCACGCATCTCGTAACATTTAACGAGCGTGCGTTCATATATGGAACCCTATTTACCAACCGGAACAGCGTCACAAATAAAGTCCCAAAATTAGTTAACCAAAATCAACGGTCTCCATATTGCTGACTAAGAAATGAATGCAGAATAAGCGTTAGACCAGATGTCGTTACATAAACGGCCGAAAAAAATTTTGCTTTTATCACTTTGTAATTCAGTTTTGATTTCCCACTCGTTTCCGCTGCCCCGATCACGGTCCGAGAAATAAAGAAGGTTACTTCATAACTCCTTGCTTTTCATTGCCACGACATGCCCGCATGGTGGTTTTTATCACATGTATAAAAAATGATTGCTGTAGAGCTATATTTGCAGCTACAATCGACTTTTTTTTCGATTTATGGGGGGCGGATGGAGGCGTGGCAAAAATCCAAAATAAACTTGATCTGCGTGCAGAATTAACACATATTGTCTCCAAATTTTGGTAGCTCTAGCTCTTATAATAGCTGAGATCTAGGTTTTCTACGGACGGAGAGACAGACAGACGGACAGACGGACATGGCTATATCGACTCGGCTGTTCATGCTGATTCAGAATATATATACTTTATGGTGTCGGCGATTTCTCCTTCTGCCTGTTACAAACATTTTCGGTTGGCACAAAGTTACAATACCCTTATACTCTTCGAGTAGCGGGTATAAAAAGGAATTATTATTGCGGTTAAAAGGAATTATTACTATCTTCAATGCTTTCCTAAAATTACATTTCTAATTGACAAAAAACATAGTCTTTCAGATTTTACATTTTAGAATGTTGGCTTTTCACATTTTTTTTATAAACCCTTAAGTTTTTTCATGTTTATACCCGCTACTCGAAGAGTATAAGGGTATTGTAACTTTGTGCCAACCGAATATGTTTGTAACAGGCAGAAGGAGAAATCTCTCTGTGTTGGCAAAGTTTCAATAAGATCGGCCGATAAATAAGGAAGATATTCAAGAAATAGTATTGCACTGTGGCCATGTGCTTATGTCGGTTTTTCCTAATGTTCAACTCCAGCAGCAGACAACTTTTTTTTAATTATGTGGCAACTTTTTTTTTTTTTAATTATGTGGCAACTTTTTTTTAATTATGTGCACCGAAAATATTCATACTGCAATTTTATCGGTCATCGCGTAAGAAATGCAGTGGTCGAGTCAACTACCAGACTGTTAAGCGAGAGGTCCGGAGTTCAACTCCTGGGTGCCACGGCGACTTATATTTATTTTTTTGTATCTTATATTTTTTTTTATTTTATAGTGTGTTGTAAAATTCAAAATAAATTTTTAGTATATTTAAAGCCACTTAGAATCGAAAGAGACATTGAGCAGCAACACAAAAAACAAACGACAAATCTAATTAGATATGTTGAGATGTATTGTGAGGCAGCATATATGTATGTATGTATAGGCGTCTCTTTCACACAAACAACATCCATTCAACATCCAATAAGAATCGAGTGGAACTTGTATAGGCAAAACAAATTAGAGACGGAAAGAAATAAAAAGCAAGAACGTATTGTTCACATTTGGCATGTGTTTTTCTGAAGAATTGTAGCGGGTATATCACAGTCGAGTCAGCTCGACTGTAGCCTTTCCGACTTGTTCAAGCTGGCAAATAGCTAAATTGGCAGCAGTGCCAAAAACCCAACCGTTTCTTTCCCTAACTATTTTTTTCATGTGCTGTTTCTATCCCTTTTTTATGTTCAAGTGCCCGACCGGTGCCGCCAAAAAAGAAGTAAAGGGATAGAATGGCATGTATTACTTATATACGCGTTTTGTATGTATGCATGTATGACTAGCTAGCCTCATCTAAGAAAGCTGCAAGTTTTCGGGAATTGCGAGGGCAGTTCAACATACTACCAAGCACTTGGCATAATGCAAAACAAAATAAAAACTCAGCAAACTCTGTGCTGGCGTCGTTTAACACCGAATTGCAAGGCAATTATAAATCGTCTCGATTTTACATACGCCGACAAAAGGCCAGTATATTTAATAGAGAAGAAGATATCGACAAGAAGACAGAGCGACATGACAATGACAGAGTTTTACGACGAAGTTGAAAAAAACGTACTCTTCTTACAAACAAGACAATAATAACATGCGATATCACTTAACGAATAGTAACAAGTAACATTGGGCTCGCAAAGGGGGAGGAACTGGGTCTAATAATGTTTGATTCCAACAGCTGTTGAATTAAATTCTGAACTTTTTCCTTTTCCTCTACACTCAACCTATATGGGCGCCTTTGAACCGTCTTATTTTGATCGATCAAGCGAATATCTAACTGTCCCGTAGTCACACGGCTTTGTGGAATTCCATTTATGAATGACCCTGAATATTCTTGTAGTATTGACAACAATTGGTCTCTATCAGGTCCATGCAGATCAGTGTCAACATTAGCCAGATCAGGATTCTTTTCGGAAACTTCAACGGACAATATAGATTTTTCGTTAAACATAGTAAGAGATTTTGATGTTATTGTCACACCGACTCCCCTGGCTCAAAATATCTCGACCAATCAGAGCGTCATACTTAATATAATTGTCTAACACTACATGAAACAATATTTCATATGAACGTTCACATATCAAAACATTGGCCAATATCTGCAAAGTGCTACAAATAGTATTCCTACCAAGACCCCTTAAAATAACTACGTTGCCCATTCTTGATCCAGATAGCCTCTGCGAAGTAGCTTCCTTGATGAGTGAACACTCGGCTCCAGAATCAAAACAAAATTGGAACGACTCACCAGATTGCGAAAACGTTCCTACAGGCTCGAAAACGGTACAGATGTTAACATCTTTAACAATGTTGTTTTTGCTAGACGACGAACGCTCCTGACGATCAGGACATACTGTAGAGATGTGTCCAGCTTTTCCGCAGTTGAAACAAGTCAAAGTAGACCGGTCTTTCCCTGATGGTTGCTTGCCGGGTTGCTGAACGTGCACTGCCACTGTTTTTGATCGACAATCCGCCTTTTTGTGACCAGGCTTTCCGCAGTTATGACACTTGAAGTAGGGCTTAGCTCGTTTTCCTGGCGGCTCTGATGTACCATCGTTTGGAAGGTGGCTCGGTCTAGCGTCAAATGAATAGGCCTTTAGTTATTGGTGCAGCTGGTTCCGAGTGTTGATGTCGGAAGTGAAAACTAAACGTCCCAAACGCTTGTCAATTCCAGCTACATGCGCCAGTGTAATGGACACTGCGATTTGCTCCACACTCAGCGTCTTCCATTTGGCCATAAGCGAAGTAACCATTCGGCTTCCATATAACGAAAGGCACTCGCCTTCCGCAGGCCGTCCATTAAGTAGACTCATAACTGCTGCCGCTAATGTTTCTGTTCCCGCAAAATGTTGCAGAAACAATTCTCGGAACTCTGTCCATGATATACCAGGAAAGCAAGTCTGTGACAGCCAATGAGACGCGCTTCCTTCCAGTGATTTGCTGAGGGTCATCACAAGAGCGCTGCCTTCCAATTGGTTTTCAGACAAGATGTAGTCCACCGTTGAACACCATGATTGCGCGTCTGATCCCGCACGTTCAGGATTAAACCTGGGCAATACCACAGCAGACGGTTCTTTTTGTTCTCTTTGTGAGTGTTGAACTTGTTTTAAAAGTTCAGAAAAATGGCGATTTTGTGACTCCAAAATTGCCAGCAAACTATTTTCATTGTTCGAAGTAGGTATAGGCGATCCCACTTCTGATGTCGAAGAGTCATCAGGATGCCCTTCTTCCTCTTCTCTACTTAAGTCTTTGTCTGCGCAACGTTTTCTAGCGCGTGAGCGAGGCATGTCTGTTATGCGCAATGATCGAAAACTGACTGTACTCTCTCCTTTACACAAAAATCGTATAAGTGCGTAGCTCTCTACTCTACACGCAATACCAACGTAATGTGTAGAGTTATTCTATGCTGCATACACTAATACCAATGCACACTTTGCATTTTTCTCTATGCTTCTCTTTTTCGTACAGACATCTACTTCCCCCCGCTCCTACCCGCGACCAGACTACGTTCGGCAGAAACTCTAACGGTTGTCTGCCGCGCATTAAAAGAATAGAAAAGGCGCCTGCATGGCGCGTGCCAAGCAGAAACACGAATTTGCTAGAAATGTCGTTAAATTTAAATGATCTGCGAAATATTCATAAATTTTCACTTTACTATGGCCTTTTAATAGTACTAAAGGGAAAATAATAGTTTCAAAGATTACACAGCCCCACAAAATAAAACAAGAAATCAAGGCTACCTTCGGCTTGCCGAAGGTTTCATACCCTTGCAGTTATACAAAATATAAAATATATTTGGATTGCTGCTGGTTTCTGTGGTATTTATTGAACAATTATAACAGTACAGGAAGTCGAGATTTTTACCTGATTAAGGCTATGAATCAAACACCTGCTTCGAAAAAAAAATAATTCTACCTTTTTAATGCTTTTGTATATACCTGAATTTCTTATATACTTAACACAAAATGTTATGAGGAAATGTCTTTGGGTTGTAAAGGATCTGTTGGTCATAAAATATAAATAAATTTGGAAAGATCTCATTCAAAAATGCGTTTGAATAACAGCTACATGATTTTTTGTTTAACAGCTATATGTAATAGTACTCAGATTTCCATAAAATTGCAACATGAACCTTCATTAGGCCGATCGTTGATCGTTATAAGTTATAAAAGTTCGATTTCGAACTTTATTATTAGGGACACACTTAGATTTGGATGTGGTAAGCCTGATAGCTATATCTTGAAATATAACGAAAATCGGCCGATAGGCTCCATGACAGCTATATCAGTCCAATCTGGCCCGTTCCGACTTATTTAAAGAGGGCAGAAATAAAAGAAGCTTGTGAGCAAAGTTTCATGAAGATAGCTCAATAACTGAGAGACTAGTTTGCGTTGCAACAGACGGACGGACGGACGGACGGACGGACGGACGGACAGACGGACGGACGGACGGACGGACAGACGGACGGACGGACGGACAGACGGACATCTATTTTTCGACTCCTCTGGTGATGCTGATTCAGAATATATGTACTAAGGTCGGAGATGTCTCCTAAGGTGCGTTGCAAACTTCTGGCTAAAATTAATATACCCTCTGCAAGGGTATAAAAATAAAAAAAAAATTACGATGGCTCAACAACAAGTTCAACTTATAACGGAAGCTCATCTGAACCAAGCTCTTGGTCAGTTAAGACAGGTACCAACATAGGTATAAATTGGCTGGTTTTGCAAGTTTTTCAAAAATAAGGGAGACAATGCTGAAGTTACCTTATTTAGATTAAAACTAGTTGTGAATCTCTTTGTTTGAGTTTCTACTAAAATTGAAAAATTTGCAGTTGGCATAATCGTTTTCCTGCACCCGTCTTTGTTTTTTCATGGGTTGTTTATTTTTTTCCAAAAATTTATTGTAAAACGGTCCGTTGAGTTCTTCGCTTTCTAGCGCCAAGACACACACCCCCCACCTCGCCTCAGTGATAACGTCATGGACCCACAACATCTAAAAGCAGTAATATAAGCGGCTGTCAGAACCGCTTTTGCTGTGAACCGGCAAAGGGAAAAGACACTCGTTAATAGAGTCAACCAGTTGACCGATCAAATTAGCAGCAGCACATATTGTCGCATCATAAATGCAGGTGTACGCTGATATAGAAATAAGAGATAACATAAGTTGTGACGAGCCGTTAGACGCCGTCAAATGTTTGCGGGAATTCAGAAATCGTATGTTTCCTCGAGACATTTTCAATCCATATAATGGCCGTTCACGCCATTATCAGGTAGTGATAATTATTAGAAGCAAGGTTAGGAGACCGGCGGATGCCGTCCTAGCTTCATTCGGCACGGTATTAAACATTTATGCCATAATAAGTCATCTCGACTATACATATAGCGATAAGAGGCCAATTCAAGTGATTGAGCATGACTTAGGTACGGTACGGCAAGGTGGCCTGTCCTTGCTTCACTATAACAGGTCGAAAAAAAAATGCTTGTCGTTGATAAATAAGGTCAACATGACATGAGCCAACCTTAGCCAAAGGCCTTTGCGAAAAATTTCGGGACGACACGTTGAGAGTATTCATATCGGGACTTAAACGAAGTCCAACACACTTTGTTTTCACAGCCAACTGCGCAAAAAGCCAGGAAGACAGGGAGCGTATACCATATTCCCGTCAGCAAGAGAAAACATCTCAGCAGGCTGAATTACAACCAAGCGGGTTAAAGAATCCGCATTTAAACAAACAGTTCGAACATGGCCAATTCGGTCAGCCTAGTAATGGATGCAGAACCATGCCAATACGCAAGTTCCAATGGAGGTCGACCCTCCCCTTTCTAGGTTCATGGAGCTAGCGCAATTCCCAGCTGTCACGAACAAGCGGGCACCCACGTCTAATCGCACAAACAGCAACTAAAGGCAGTAGAGAGTGAACCACGTCGCTCAGACTACAGGGCAGGGACTGAATTATCTTCAGTGCCGCAAGCGTCGCAAAAAAAAGGCTTCACACTACGGATAGTTGGCAACATCATAGCGGAATGTAACGGAAAGTTCATACAGTCGAGGATTGCACTGCTTCCCCCGTAATTACTTTCTGTCGGTTATCATCGGGAGTTTTTACGCCAGAGAACTCCACGCGGATGCAGTTTCCAATAGTAAGATCCAGCCAAGCAGTCTGGGCCCAATTACTTATGTGGACGACGGGATCGTCATCGTCAACGACTGGTCCGCAAAAGTACAGGTCGACAACGTCACCGAAGTATAGGTACATGGCACGCATCTCGTAACATTTAACGAGCGTGCGTTCATATATGGAACCCTATTTACCAACCGGAACAGCGTCACAAATAAAGTCCCAAAATTAGTTAACCAAAATCAACGGTCTCCATATTGCTGACTAAGAAATGAATGCAGAATAAGCGTTAGACCAGATGTCGTTACATAAACGGCCGAAAAAAAATTTTGCTTTTATCACTTTGTAATTCAGTTTTGATTTTCCACTCGTTTCCGCTGCCCCGATCACGGTCCGAGAAATAAAGAAGGTTACTTCATAACTCCTTGCTTTTCATTGCCACGACATGCCCGCATGGTGGTTTTTATCACATGTATAAAAAATGATTGCTGTAGAGCTATATTTGCAGCTACAATCGACTTTTTTTCGATTTATGGGGGGCGGATGGAGGCGTGGCAAAAATCCAAAATAAACTTGATCTGCGTGCAGAACTAACACATATTGTCTCCAAATTTTGGTACCTCTAGCTCTTATAATAGCTGAGATCTAGGACAGACAGACGGACAGACGGACATGGCTATATCGACTCGACTGTTCATGCTGATTTAGAATATATATACTTTATGGGGTCGGAGATTTCTCCTTCTGCCTGTTACAAACATTTTCGGTTGGCACAAAGTTATAATACATTAATACTCTTCGAGTAGCGGGTATAAAAAGGAATTATTATTGCGGTTAAAAGGAATTATTACTATTTTCAATGCTTTCCTAAAATTACATTTCTAATTGACAAAAAACATAGTCTTTCAGATTTTACATTTTAGAATGTTGGCTTTTCACATTTTTTTTATAAACCTTTAAGTTTTTTCATGTTTATAACCGCTACTCGAAGAGTATAAGGGTATTATAACTTTGTGCCAACCGAAAATGTTTGTAACAGGCAGAAGGAGAAATCTCTCTGTGTTGGCAAAGTTTCAATAAGATCGGCCGATAAATAAGGAAGATATTCAAGAAATAGTATTGCACTGTGGCCATGTGCTTATGTCGGTTTTTCCTAATGTTCAACTCCAGCAGCAGACAACTTTTTTTTAATTATGTGGCAACTTTTTTTTAATTATGTGCACCGAAAATATTCATACTGCAATTTTATCGGTCATCGCGTAAGAAATGCAGTGGTCGAGTCAACTACCAGACTGTTAAGCGAGAGGTCCGGAGTTCAACTCCTGGGTGCCACGGCGACTTATATTTATTTTTTTTGTATCTTATATTTTTTTTTATTTTATAGTGTGTTGTAAAATTCAAAATAAATTTTTAGTATATTTAAAGCCACTTAGAATCGAAAGAGACATTGAGCAGCAACACAAAAAACAAACGACAAATCTAATTAGATATGTTGAGATGTATTGTGAGGCAGCATATATGTATGTATGTATAGGCGTCTCTTTCACACGTGCATAATTTATAACTGCAAAGTAATAAAAGCAATGGGCAACATCCAATAAGAATCGAGTGGAACTTGTATAGGCAAAACAAATTAGAGACGGAAAGAAATAAAAAGCAAGAACGTATTGTTCACATTTGGCATGTGTTTTTCTGAAGAATTGTAGCGGGTATATCACAGTCGAGTCAGCTCGACTGTAGCCTTTCCGACTTGTTCAAGCTGGCAAATAGCTAAATTGGCAGCAGTGCCAAAAACCCAACCGTTTCTTTCCCTAACTAATTTTTTCATGTGCTGTTTCTATCCCTTTTTTATGTTCAAGTGCCCGACCGGTGCCGCCAAAAAAGAAGTAAAGGGATAGAATGGCATGTATTACTTATATACGCGTTTTGTATGTATGCATGTATGACTAGCTAGCCTGTCTGACTATTCTAACCCCTTTGTATCCACTGCGCGAGTGTTCCGGATATTCAATTTGATTGTTTTGAACGAGCCATTCGAGCTATCCGTTCCTTTATCGAAAAATGACCGGAAAATTGCGATGAAACGATCGCGGTACTTGTAACGTAATGTTCCGGGTAAAATTACGGTAGCTTGAAATTGCGGATAGTCGTTTCTCATCTCTCGTATGTAAAAGTAATCATTTGCATACTTATATGGCCTGCATGCAATAATAAAAAGTGTCAAAAAACTTAGCTGCGAAATTAGCGTCAAGAATGAATAACTGGCGAGATCATTTACAAAACCTAAGTGTGGGAAGCGAGATAGAAGAAAATTGGTGGTCAAAGAAGAATAAAGCTAGCGAAATGAACTTATCAGCAGATCAGTTCTATGGATAATAAGAAAGCTGCAAGTTTTCGGGAATTGCGAGGGCAGTTCAACATACTACCAAGCACTTGGCATAATGCAAAACAAAATAAAAACTCAGCAAACTCTATGCTGGCGTCGTTTAACACCGAATTGCAAGGCAATTATAAATCGTCTCGATTTTACATACGCCGACAAAAGGCCAGTATATTTAATAGAGAAGAAGATATCGACAAGAAGACAGAGCGACATGACAATGACAGAGTTTTACGACGAAGTTGAAAAAAACGTACTCTTCTTACAAACAAGACAATAATAACATGCGATATCACTTAACGAATAGTACAGGTCAGACGCGTTACGTGTATTCATAACGGGAACAAAGAAGTCTTTGAGCGATATTCTATTTGCCAAAGGACCTAAAGACTTACCAACAGCTCTTGCTCTAACACAGGAAGTCGAATCAAACCACGAACGCTACCAATTTGCTCTGAACTAAGCTAGCTATGATGCAACAAA
Organism: Zaprionus inermis; assembly: GCA_018151445.1. NCBI lineage: Eukaryota > Metazoa > Arthropoda > Insecta > Diptera > Drosophilidae > Zaprionus > Zaprionus inermis. The sequence continues at coordinate 91,606 of JAECXD010001053.1, read as the reverse complement.
AAGATCCTATAGTGGAACTAGCAGCACCAAAGCAGCAAAGAATTAACCACCTAGCTCACGAAGAAGATTTAGCCTATACAGAAAATTACGAACTGGAAGCAGAAGTGGCAGTGGGGGAATATGAAGAAGAACTTACAGATCATAATAGTGCCAATTTTTTAGACGAAGGGTAGTTTCTAAGGTTATCTACGCTAGGTATCTGTTGTTGAAATAAAGAGGGATTTGGCAATCATTTAATTAATTAAATCTTTAACAAGTCTACTTCCTTAGAAGACAGAAAAGAATTTTAATCCAGAAATTGGGAAAAACATATTGACATTAATAGCCTTTACCAATTCGCTTAAATAAAAAAAAGAAAAAAAAAACAACACATTTAACCAATAATCGTTGTACATCATAGTTCATTAACATTCATTTATCCAATTATATTAGTTTATGTTTGTAATTTGTACGGAATCAACAAGGTATCGACACGCAGTTACTCTTGATGGTCATAACCGATTGCAGAAGCCAGATCCTGCTGATTGACGATTGCCCCAAAAATCTATTTCCAACTTGGCAACTTCTGCTCAATTTTACGTACGAAACACTCTGATTATGGTCACCGCTTTGGCCATTACAGGATGTAGCCGGCAATGTTATCGTCACCACACATAAATCTTCTCAAGAAGTCTGCGGACAGCCTTCGTCTTAGTAGGGGAGGAGTTAACAGATTCAACAAGCAGCAAAAAGAGGCCAATACAATTGCCCCGAAGCTTTCACGATAAGCCGAGCTTTTGACTTGGGATGAAAAGCGAGCTTAAGAGGAGGGCGGAGCTAATTGGATCATCACCCGCGTGGGTCGTCGCCACGCAGACATTGATTATTATGCGAATATACAATATTACAATATACAATAATTCGTAGGTCATAGCCACAAATCAAATCACAAATCTATTTACTTACGTGCTTAATTTTTTACATGCTTAACTTTTGATATTAAATACCTTTAATGCTATCTAGGAAATCGAGTGATGGTCACTGACTGTTAAACGAGAGGTTCGGAGTTCAACTCCCGGGTGCGGCGACTGAATTATATATTTTTTTTTTTTCGTATCTTATAATTTTTTTATTTTACAGTGTCTTGCAAAATTCAAAATAAGTTTTTAGTATATTTAAAGCCACTTAGAATCGAAATAGACATTGAGCAGCAGTGCAAAAAACAAGCGACAAATCTTATTAGATATGCTGATATTTATTGCGAGGCAATATGTATATGTATGTATGTACAGGTGTCTCTTTCACACATGCATAATTTAAAGCCCTCTGCTGAGTTATAACTGCAAAGTAATAAAAGCAAAAGGCAACAGCCAATAAGAATCGAGTGGAATTTGAAATTAGAGACGGAAAGAAATAAAAAGCAAGAACGGGTTGTTCAAATTTGGTACGTGTTTTTCTGAAAAGTTGTTGTCACAGTCGAGTACGCTCGACTGTAGCCTTTCCGATTTGATATTTTTAAAAACGGCGTGCGAAGGTAACTTCTCACATAGAGAGACTAACGGCACTCATCACCAGACTTTCGGATGTTATTTTATGTAACCAAAATAAGCCTTTTCAAAAATTAGATGTAATTTCAGATAGCAATGGGACTTTCTCTTCTCCAATTTTCGAACAATTTATAAAAATCAATTTTTAATTATCAAAACTAAGCAGTAGTAATAAATATAAGAATATATACTTGTATATCCAATAGTTTAAAATAATATGTATCTTTTGTATGCATTATTACATTATAGTTAAATTAATACAAAGAAAATTTCTTTATCGAAATGGATACCTATTATCAAAGAAAAAATATATACTGTGTGTAATTCGTTATTCAATTCGTATTTCCTTATTTGTTAAATTTTTTCCTCTTTGAACTGTCATCAGCATTGTACCTGCTCTTGCATACATACAAAACAAGTATTCATAGAAAATACTTGCAAATAAAATGGGATGAGCCAAATTCATAAGGGTTAATTCCGCGCAACTGTTTATGCTTAAGGCTTATTTACGGCTTAACGTATACATGCGCATAAAGCGAATTGCTTCAAGGTGAATATGACAGACATGAAAAAACGAAAAACCGCGCGTCGGTAAGCCAGAGTAAACTATGTATAAGCAAATAATAGAATGAGGGAATATGAACTGTTTTTACTTCAGCAGTGGACGAGCTCATGTATACACATTTGAAGCTATGAGCCGAAATGCGTAAATCTTCAGTCATAGATTGGGTCAGAGCATTTTCCGAATCTGTCAAAGCACTTTTCTGGTATCTACATATATAACATATATATAAAAGCAAGGAGAAATGCAAATTTACATGGAGAAAGGTTATGGGCAGTTAAATACCGTTCACATAAATTCTAATAAAATTAATGAATACAAACAACTGATATGTCATAACTATGCTTTCTTACTTTTCCTTATTTTTACTGGATACATTGCGCTCTATACCCAGCATCAAATCTTCGAACCATTGAGCCATTGTCTGTTGCTTCTCAACGGGTTGTCCTCGGATTATATTTTCCTTTAATGAACTATAACAAAAAAATGGTAAACAAATATTATTTAAAATGAAACAAACACCATATTACCGATAATAATCTTCGTATAAAAGTATAAGAACTAATAATGGGCGGGACATTGACCACTGGTTTCGACAATCTTCTGCCAACACATTGTTCAACAAAGAGGACATCATGTTTTGGAGTATTTCTGAATTTAATTCAACTATCTGGAAATACAATATAATTAAAAAAATAAAACCGCTTTAAAATATATGTTACTAAGCTTGGCCAATAAAATATAATTTTAACTAGAAAGAAATACATACATATGTTATATCCCTTGCAGCTTTTGCCTTTAGTCTCTACCGGTTATTCCTATTATAATTATATATAATAGCTCAATATTAAATATCAAACTTTGTTAGGAGGCTTATGAACATAACCGCTGCAGACATACCACTATTAACAAATAATTTAGAGCTGAATACTTTCCAACAAAAGACCTTAAATTGAAAGAAGAGGAATAATATAACAGATACAAGTCGATCTATTAAGTTTGATTGCGATATCTTGAAAAATAACAAAAATCGGACGATAGGTTCTATGGGAACTATACGATATATCCAGCCGATCCGGCTCGTTCTGATTTTTCAGCATAAGAGTCAAGTTTCATTACAATAGCTCTAAAACTGAGAGACTAGTTTGCGTTGCAACAGACAGACGGACGAATAGGCGGATATGGCTAGACGGAAAAATTTCGGGATCACATTTCGACGAACAGCGACTAATTTAAAGAGAAGCACCAGTAGCAGCGACTGCGAACAATAACATCGAGGGTCGATTGCAGTAAGCAGCGACGACGATAGCGAGGGAAAGGCGCTGAAGATGTAATGTTCCAAATTATTTGTTAAAAAAAAACTCACGTTAATAAAATAATTTTTTTTTTTTTTTTTACTTTACTTAAATTTTAACTAATATATTCTAAATCAACATGAGCAGGGGAGTCAGTCTATCCATGTCCGACTACCCAAGGCTACTGAGACTCTTAGTTTTAGAATGAATCGTATAAAACTTGGCAAATGATTCTTTGCTGCATGATGTAAAAAAGTCGTATCGAGACGGATCGGATCAGAATTTCATAAGACTACTAAATATTTTTGTTATTTTTCAAGATAACGCAATCAGCACTAATACATCGATATTTATCTTTAATCTTTTATCAAAAACGCTTCTTCTCAATTGCTGTTTTTTTTGTTTCAAAACATTTTTTATTGTTCGAAATAGTTTGTCATATCATCATCATCACACCAGATGTTAGCCAATGTTACTCATGGTGTGCGAGTACAGTACAGCCAATTGGTTCAAGCGGTTGGTCACATCAGGTTCACCAGCTCTTTTGACTTGCAACTGCTGGAGGAAGCGAAGTTCCAAGAGCTCACCTGATCAGAGATTATTTCCATTTAGCAGCGCTGACTTCACATCCGCTACCATTCTGAAGAACGTTGGTCTCCAAAATGCTAATTGACTCAATGAAGTAGTGGTGAGTGGACCAGCACAACTTAACGGCACCACGTCTCATCCGCAATGATGGTTGACAAGGAGTCGTACAGGGCTATGACGGATTGCAATGGGTAGGTAAAATTCTGCTTCGGCAGGACTAAATTGATAGGCAAGGCAAGGGGCCTTGTCACCAAATTCGAGTGGAAAGGTAATAAGCACAACTAAGGTGCCGTAGGCGATCCTTCACCACGCCAAAGTAGCGCCGAACACTTTAAACAGTGTAGGGACTGGGGAGGAAATCAACCAGGCTATTTTTCACGAGCCATATTTGATCGGCCATAGCCGTGAATTATCATGAGGATTATGTAAGTTGATTAACAATCGTATGGAAGATGATTCTCGCACTGCTATACAATACTTATGGATAACAGTGTAGGACACTTCTTCTTAACTAACTTTATCCATAGCAAATACTGTCCGGGAAGTAGTGATTGCCTCTGCATACTTCCCCGGTGACGAAAATGGAATCCTCCCAGCAGAGGCTCAGCGGCTAGTGGAGATCTGCCTCTTGCGCAACAAACCACTAATGATCTATTGATGCCAATGACCAATCACACGGTTTCGGGAAGTAGCGACGTCAACAAAGCTGGTGAGTCCCGTTTAGAATATCTATAATGTTGTAGTATACGTAGGGTGCAAACCTAATCAGCAGCTCAGCTGCGAGTTGGCAACTGTTGTTGTAAGCAACTCCAAGTCTATTGGTGTGAGAAAACTCACGTCCAATCTGCTCCAAGATGTGCTTATCACATCCTTCGAGAAAAACTCAGTTCAGACGACTCGAAAAGTCAATCGCAAAGTTCCATGGTGCAACGAGGATCGGGCTGCACAAAGAAAGAAGGTTAGAAGACTTTTCAACAAGACCAAATCCATCCGAATAAGTTTGGACGTTTACAGGGACTCTCTCACTAATTACAACAAAAAAATTAGACTTGCTAAAGATACCTGAAGCACGTACTGCGGTAGAATAGAATCGCTGTCAAAGACTCCACAAGATATTAGCCAAAAGATCGTTTGATGGGATATTGATCCATAAAAGAGTGGACAGCTTTTTCACTCAAGATTGCAGATTACAATTGAGATTTTGCAACAAGTTTACTTCCCAGGTTTGGTGCCGCTCCCTGAGCATTCAAGTCTCGTTGGCACCACTTTGTCATCGGACACGTGGGTCCAGTCTATCTGGAACTATTTTTGACAACGGAAAGGTTCATTCGCTCCCTTCAAAGCCCTATAAGGTGATACAATCTTTTCAGCCCTTCTTCAAAATAGCTTGGATCATATCCTTGAACAACTGTTTGGCCTTCATGGAGCTAGTTTTACTTGGAGATACATACCCAACTCTTGGAACTTTGGTGCATATATATTACGTTTGAACGTAGAAATATTACCCGACCCAGAGACCTTTAGATTGATGTAATACGCAAATAACAGATAATTCTACCCTGATTTCTACAACACAATCTAGTCTGGAGTTCTATTCTTTCTACTCTGCTTCCTGGTAGTTGACGAAGCCATCGGCTCCGGTTATGACACAACTCTATGACCGAGCTGATGCAATCAGTTTTGAACACGGTCAGTAAATGGTGCGAATTAGTAGAAATCCACAGAAGGCAATCGTAATTCCTTTCACTAAACGTTCGAACTTAAAACCCTAAACGGATCATTAAGGATATAGTCGATCTTCAATTAGGAAGAGTTAGTGGTAAGTAATCACGAGTTATTCTGCAAGGGACAGAGTGCAACTGGCTAATCTGGTTAACACTATATATGTCACCTTGGATAAGATTATTAACAAATTTTTCACCCAGCTTGGTTCTATGATTATATAGAAAAGTTAAGTAAGTGGGAGAAGTCTACTGCTATACGGAGTAAGTATTAAATTTACATCCCAGCTAAGGCCTCGTAAGGCGAAAATTAAAAAATTGCTTTTGTGAGTGGTATACTGGAGACACCATACGCATGATATAACATATATTCTAAAATTGGGCGGAAAACTTTACTTTTCGATGCAAACGGATCCCAAGATCATCAACTAGAGTAATTATTTTTAAGACACAACCACAAAGAGTATAGGAAAAGTACTTTTGACTGGCTCGAGAGAATGTCATCAGCTTCGATTTAGAGCTGTTCAGGATTAAACAATTTGCACAACACTTTGAATAAAAACTATTTTGGTCAGTTTGTAGGTAAGAGTGACAGTGGTCGTCTTAAAATTGGTAACAAAGCTTTACATCATCCGCATACATGAGATTACGGAAGTTAAGTATGAACAAAAAAATTGATTGATCATTGATGAACAGCGTAAAATGGAGGGGTATGAGCACCAGATGTGGAATAAAGAAGGTGTGAAAATACAATTTTAAAGACAACTCTTTGAGTTCTGCCATTCAGACAACACTTAATCCAAAAAAGAAGTTAGCGGTGAGAAACCTAAGAGGCTGAGTTTATGTGCAAGAAGGGAATGATTAACTTTTTTAAATGCTTTACTAAAATCGGTGTATATAACATCAGTTTGATGATTTTCCTGAAAATCTTTTTTAACAAAAGATGTCAGCTCCAGTAAATTTGTCGTAGTTGAGCGACGTTTTATAAATCAGTGCTGAGAAGACGATATGACGGATCTACAGAAATGTTGCAAGTGAGGAGTTAAAGCATTCTCGAAGAATTTAGGTATAGCCGACAATTTAGAGATACCTCTATAATTGCTTGCTTCAGACTTACTGCCCTTCTTAAACAAGGGAATGATAAAAGATTCCTTCCAAATGGAAGGAAAAGATGAAGTATCTAAGGACAGCGAAAACAGTTTAAGCAATGGTTTACTTTAAGAGTTAGCACAGAACCGAAGTACAAAAGTGGGAACACCGTTGGGACCTGGCTAGGAATGTTATATGGTTAAAAATAAATATTTTAAGTAGAAGGCAAATACGAAACTTGAAAAAAATTTACCGAAGGTTTACGCTTCATGTTAACTTAACTATACAACTGTTAACTCAAGGAACTGACCCCTACAACGAAGCAGTAAAAATGTTCTGGTATAGTGGTTTAGAGTCATCAAATTTAATTATGAAATATAAAGCCAGAGATATGTTTCTACAATTTTTGACATGATTGACATCTGACCATGACATATTAAAAAGACCGACAAAAAGGTCATGCTGACGAGAAGTAAATGAAAAATTTTCATGAACACTTGGTCGTCACATTCCGGAATATTAAAGTCGCCAAGGACTATAAAATTATCCTTGTCTGATAACAGATAGAAGACAGTCTTTATAACAGACATGCGTTGCAAATAGACTGACAATTCCGATGACGATTATTATTATGGGTATATGAACATGTTATAAATAAGAAGAAACATGGATGTGAATTTTTACACAAAAAAAACTATATACAAAAAGTTCCGAGCTAACGGCGAAGCTTACTGCGATCAGACCTCCACTACCACAAAGTCCAGGTCGATCAAGCTTGTGCTTGGTAAAAGTTCAAAGCTTTAAATATCCGGCAAACACCAAAACGTGGGATGTATGAAGAGATAAGATAGTTTGCTACATAATTCTCAAACATTTTGGTATGTAAGAAGAAAAAGAGCAGGTAGCTTTATGCATTTTTTTTGAGAAGACGTTGCTTGGTTTGGCAAGGAAAGAACTATCGGTTTCCGACTCATTTGACACTAATTTGAATGCACGATATGTTCCTTTCATATGAAAATTAAAAATTCATACAGACAGTGCTACATGAACAAATTTTTAAAGTTTGCATGACTCATTTAATTACTTTAGGCTATTAAACGAGTTGTCCAACGCTGAAAATGATCGGCGACTTTACGAAAGCTGCCAAAAAGTTCTCTAATACTGCCTTTTTCTGCCGCATGAACTCTTGCTCTCCGCCTTCCGACACATTTCAGGCCACACATTTTAGATGCATAACAATGTTACAAAGCCAGCATTAGATTCTTGGTTGAGCGACAGTCACCTGCTTAAAGCAGGATTTGTTGAAACAGATGACACCTTCCATTTTATGGGGTGACTACTGCCAATAAAACCTACCGCAAGAACAAAATCAAAATGTGAAGACAGTGACAGAGGAAGCGAGCAAGCGTTTAATGAAGAACGTACGCAAAGGAAGATGAGATGAGCAAATGAGTGAGCGCGAGAGTTTAGGCACATACACTCTAGAAGTCGCGAGAGAGTTTATTAGTTAGTGTTGTAGCTGCAGCGCGAATACAATAACAACAACCGACACCGGAGTAGAGAGGGTAAAGAAGAGCAGTACAATAAAAACGATTATGTTCTGAAAACAAGCAGCAGAAAAAAGCAATTGACAGAAGATGATTGAAAGTTAGAAGTTTAGTTAATTAAAGATAAACTAGTGGGTTAAACAGCAAGCATGCACTCGCGAAAATTATCGATAATTTTACAGGCTAGTTTTTTATTATATTAAGGATGAACAATCGCCGATCGCAAAAAAATGCGTCCGTTTACTTTGAAGAGAATAAGATTCTACTACTAATAGTACATCTACAAACGTTAGTGTTCAGAAAGTTGGTAACCACAACATATATAAATATTATAAGAATAATCGGTGAAAAATAAGGACAAAAGCTGCAATGATATTAAACCTTCGGAATGCCAAAAGTTGCCTATCTTCCTAATTTTTTTTTTAGTTTTTGAGCTAAAATGTTGATTTATAATTTACCTTAAGAAATTGTGAATTTTCACGTGTTAAACTTCTTAACTTCTTATTTGGGAATGTGGAAACTGTAAAGAAAAAAAGAAAGTTATAAAATTAATTTTAGGATGATTTTTTACCTTTCAATTGAAGTTGCTTAAAGATGTAGGAGACGATACTATCCAATATGGTACAGCAGCTGATATAAATTGCTGAATCTAAAATAAATAAAATTAATTTAATTATATATTAGAATAAAATATATCATAAATACCTAAGGCAGCTAATCCCTTCGTCAAACTTTCTAAAATATAGACAAACGCCCGTGGTTCTAATGTAGCCAGATAGGTAACATGGTCCTGCGATAGGCAGTTAAGTAAATTGTAGTAAGCCAAGGCCAATTTCGGGTATTCCTATTAAATATGTACTTTTATTGAATAAGCTTAAATTTGTTTTTGTTACAAGTAACTTACTAATAAATCGGTTTGGCGTATTGAAAGAATTAACTTGGCTATTATATCAAGAACGTTGTGTAATGTATTGTCTCCGTATAATTGAAACACGCCACAGTTCACATAGTTTCCCCCAAGTGAATTTTTTAAAATTAAGAAACATATTGATATTCCTTTAAGTTTCATGGGGTAAAGTTGATCGTTTGAAACTTCTAAGTGTAATATACGATTTCCATAAATACAAATAAGTCTTGATGCTTCACGAAAAAGTAAAATGCCCATAGGACTGGAGACATTTCCAGCCAATCTTTGGGTTCGACAATGGACTAGCTCTGCAAATAACTTTAAGACAGGCGTCGTGATGGCAGGATCGTGTGCCCACAATTCTACTGCGCGCAGTAGAATAGGTAAATAATCAGTGTAATACCTGCAAATGAAATATATAAAAAATATTATTCTACGATATTATTATTCTCCAAGCTATGAATTAAGATTTTAATAAGAGATTTTTATACTCTTCGCTACTCGTAGAGTAGAAGGGTATTATCGCTTTGTGCCAACCGAAAATGTTTCTAAGAGGCAGAAGGAGACATCTCTGACCCCATAAAGAATATATATTCTGAATCAGCATGAACAGAGTCGATATAGCCATGTCCGTCTGTCTGTCCGTCCGAATGAAAACCTAGATCTCAGCTATTATAAGAGCTAGAGCTACCAAATTTGGGGACAATATGTGTGAATTCTGCACGCAGATCAAATTTATTTTGGATTTTCGCCACGCCTCCATCCATCATTTTTTATACATGTGATAAAAACCACCCTGCGGGCGTTTTGCGAAAGTTTCATTAAGATAGGCTGATAAATAAGCAAATCCAGCAGCAGGCAACTTTTTTTTTAAATTCTGTTCACCGAAAATATTCATGCTATTTTATCAGTCATCGCGAAAGAAATGCAGTGGCCGAGTGGTGAGGGTAGCTGACTTTTAAGCAAGAGGTCCGGAGTTCAACTCCTAGGTGCGGCGGCCGACTTACAATTTTTTTATCGTATTTTATATTTTTTTTTATTGTAGAGTGTGTTGCAAAGTACGGTGTTAAGGAGCAATACAAAAACAAACGACAAATCTGATTAGATATGTTGAGATATATTGTGAGGCACCATATATAAAATAGGGACGGACAGAAATAAAAACCAACAACGCATTGTTCACATTTGGCACGTGTTTTTCCGAAGAGTTGTAGCGGGTATATCACAGTCGCTCGACTGTAGCCTTTCCGACTTATTGTATTATTAAGGAATAACTTAAAAAAAAAACAAGAAAGCAAGGCTACCTTCGGCTTGCCGAAGGTTTCATACCCTTGCAGTTATACAAAATATAAAATATATTTGGATTGCTGCTGGTTTTTGTGGTACTTATTGAACAATTATAACAGTACAGGAAGTCGAGATTTTTACCTGATTAAGGCTATGAATCAAACACCTGCTTAAAAAAAAATAATTCTACCTTTTAATGCTTTTGTATATACCTGGATTTCTTATATACTTAACACAAAATGTTATGAGGAAATGTCTTTGTGTTGTAAAGGATGTGTTGGTCATAAAATCTAAATTTGGAAAGTTCTCATTTAAAAATACGTTTGACAGCTATATGGTTTTTTGTTTAACAGCTACATGTAATAGTACTCAGGTTTCCATAAAATTGCAACATGAACCTTCATTAGACCGTTAATCGTTATAAGTTATAAAAGTTCGATTTCGAACTTTATTATTATTTCGAATACTTAGATTTGGATGTGGTAAGCCAGATAGCTATATCTTAAAATATAACGAAAATCGGCCGATAGGCTCCATGACAGCTATACGATATATCAGTCCGATGTGGCCCGTTCCGACTTATTTAAAGAGGGCAGAAATAAGAAGCTTGTGAGCAAAGTTTCATGAAGATAGCTCAATAACTGGGGGACTAATTTGCGTTGCAACAGACAGACGGACTGACTGATTGTTCCTATAACAGCTATAGAATATAAACGTCTGAGATATTTAAATGGAAAAACTAAGGGCGGGTTACTGTATAACATTAAAAAGTATTGATAATGTGCGGTATTTCCAAAAACAAAACAGGTTTGCATACAAAAACCCTGATTTCAGCCGATTGTTCCTATTGCAGCTATATGTTATAGTGGTCCGATTTTGATACAATTTTGACAGCACATTAAGAACGTAATAAGAATAGGATTTGCCAAATCTTGTTGCCATATCTTGAAAAACAACAAAAATCGGTCCGATCTGGCTCGTTCCGACTTATTTACAGCCTACAGCAATAATAAGCTTGTGTGCCAAGTTTCATGAAGATAGCTCAAAAACTGAGAGACTAGTTTGCGTTGCAACAGACGGACGGACGGACAGACGGACATCCATTTTTCGACTCCTCTGGTGATGCTGATTCAGAATATATATATACTTTATAGGGTCGGAGATGTCTCCTAAGGTGCGTTGCAAACTTCTGGCTAAAATTAATATACCCTCTGCAAGGGTATAAAAAGATACATTAGTCTTGCCGAATTTGTTTTACTCTTGTTTTACAATTGGGGAGCTCTCAGAAGAAGCCCAGGAATCTCTTAATAAATTTTATAAAAATTATCGACTGTTAAATCTGCTATCCGCGTATTCATCCTATTTCGTACTTGAGACATGTTAACTGTTAGAAGGAATTATTAAGAAGTATTTATATTTTAGTTTGCCGACAAAAATGTGTTTTTTATACCCAAAACATAACTTTAAAAAATGTTGCATTTGACACCTGAAAAACAAACAGCCGTATATTGTAGCACTTTGAACAGGCATTCATACAAACGCTGCAAATGTTATCTGTGAAATGGAATATGAATCATTTATTTATCATAACTGGTTGAAAAACTATGATTTTTGCAACGTAAAATGACAAAAGGCCCCATTGTGCGACGCGCATAAAAATAGTGGACAGACTATTTTTATACCCGCTACTCGAAGAGTATAAGTGTATTATAACTTTGTGCCAACCGAAAATGTTTGTAACAGGCAGAAGGAGAAATCTCCGAACCCATAAAGTATATATATTCTGAATCAGCATGAACAGCCGAGTCGATATAGCCATGTCCGTCTGTCTATCTGTCCGTCCGTGTGAAAACCTAGATCTCAGCTATTATAAGAGCTAGAGCTACCAAATTTGGAGACAATATGTGTTAATTCTGCACGCAGATCAAGTTTATTTTGGATTTTTGCCACGCCTCCATCCGCCCCCATAAATCGAAAAAAGTCGATTGTAGCTGCAAATATAGCTCTACAGCAATTATTTTTATACATGTGATAAAAACCACCATGCGGGTGTGTTTTGGCAAAGTTTCAATAAGATCGGCTGATAAATAAAGAAGATATACAAGAAATAGTATTACCCTGTGGCCATGTGCTTATGTCGGTTTTTCCTAATGTCAGTACCTGTGTTCAACTCCAGCAGCAGACAACTTTTTTTATACCCTTGCAGAGGGTATATTAATTTTAGCCAGAAGTTTGCAACGCACTTTAGGAGACATCTCCGACCCTATAAAGTATATATATTCTGAATCAGCATCACCAGAGGAGTCGAAAAATGGATGTCCGTCTGTCCGTCCGTCCGTCCGTCCGTCCGTCCGTCCGTCCGTCCGTCTGTTGCAACGCAAACTAGTCTCTCAGTTTTTGAGCTATCTTCATGAAACTTGGCATACAAGCTTCTTATTGCTGTAGGCTGTAAATAAGTCGGAACGAGCCAGATCGGACCGATATATCGTATAGCTGTCATAGAAGCTATCGGCCGATTTTTGTTGTTTTTCAAGATATTGCAACAAGATTTGGCAAATCCTATTCTTATTACGTTCTTAATGTTCTGTCAAAATTGTATCAAAATCGGACCACTATAACATATAGCTGCCATAGGAACAATCGGCTGAAATCAGGGTTTTCGTATGCAAACCTGTTTTGTTTTTGGAAATACCGCACATTATCAATACTTTTTAATGTTATACAGTAACCCGCCCTTAGTTTTTCCATTTAAATATCTCAGACGTTTATATTCTATAGCTGTTATAGGAACAATCAGTCAGTCCGTCTGTCTGTTGCAACGCAAATTAGTCCCCCAGTTATTGAGCTATCTTCATGAAACTTGCCACACAATCTTATTATTATGTAGACTGTAAATAAGTCGGAACGAGCCAGATCGGACCGATATATCGTATTGCTGTCATAGAAGCTATCGGCCGATTTTTGTTGTTTTTCAAGATATTGCAACAAGATTTGGCAAATCCTATTCTTATTACGTTCTTAATGTGCTGTCAAAATTGTATCAAAATCGGACCACTATAACATGTAGCTGCCATAGGAACAATCGGCCGAAATCAGGGTTTTTGTATGCAAACCTGTTTTGTTTTTGGAAATACCGCACATTATCAATACTTTTTAATGTTATACAGTAACCCACCCTTAGTTTTTCCATTTAATTATCTCAGACGTTTATATTATATAGCTGCTATAGGAACACTCAGTCAGTCCGCGTGTCTGTTGCAACTCAAATTAGTCCCCCAGTTATTGAGCTATCTTCATGAAACTTTGCTCACAAGCTTCTTATTTCTGCCCTCTTTAAATAAGTCGGAATGGGCCAGATCGGACTGATATATCGTATAGCTGTCATGGAGCCTATCGGCCGATTTTCGTTATATTTCAAGATATAGCTATCAGGCTTATCACATCCAAATCTAAGTGTGTCTCTAATAATAAAGTTCGAAATCGAACTTTTATAACTTATAACGATCAACGATCGGCCTAATGAAGGTTCATGTTGCAATTTTATGGAAACCTGAGTACTATTACATGTAGCTGTTAAACAAAAAATCATGTAGCTGTTATTCAAACGCATTTTTGATTGAGAACTTTCCAAATTTATTTATAGTTTATGACCAACAGATCCTTTACAACACAAAGACATTTCCTCATAACATTTTGTATATAAGAAATCCAGGTATGTAAAAAAGCATTAAAAAGGTAGAATTATTTTTTTTCGAAGCAGGTGTTTGATTCATAGCCTTAATCAGGTAAAAATCTTAACTTCCTGTACTGTTATAATTGTTCAATAAATACCACAGAAACCAGCAGCAATCTAAATATATTTTATATTTTGTATAACTGCAAGGGTATGAAACCTTCGGCAAGCCGAAGGTAGCCTTGCTTTCTTGTTTAATTATGTGGCAACTTTTTTTTTATACCCTTGCAGAGGGTATATTAATTTTAGCCAGAAGTTTGCAACGCACCTTAGGAGACATCTCCGACCCTATAAAGTATATATATTCTGAATCAGCATCACCAGAGGAGTCGAAAAATGGATGTCCGTCTGTCCGTCCGTCCGTCCGTCCGTCCGTCCGTCCGTCCGTCCGTCCGTCCGTCCGTCTGTTGCAACGCAAACTAGTCTCTCAGTTTTTGAGCTATCTTCATGAAACTTGGCATACAAGCTTCTTATTGCTGTAGGCTGTAAATAAGTCGGAACGAGCTAGATCGGACCGATATATCGTATAGCTGTCATAGAAGCTATCGGCCGATTTTTGTTGTTTTTCAAGATATTGCAACAAGATTTGGCAAATCCTATTCTTATTACGTTCCTAATGTGCTGTCAAAATTGTATCAAAATCGGACAACTATAACATATAGCTGCCATAGGAACAATCGGCTGAAATCATGGTTTTTGTATGCAAACCTGTTATGTTTTTGGAAATACCGCACATTATCAATACTTTTTAATGTTATACAGTAACCCGCCCTTAGTTTTTCTATTTAAATATCTCAGAAGTTTATACTATATACATAGCTGTTATAGGAACAATCAGTCAGTCCGTTTGTATGTTGGAACTCAAATTAGTCCCCCAGTTATTGAGCTATCTACATGAAACTTGGCACACAAGCTTATTATTGCTGTAGGCTGTAAATAAGTCGGAACGAGCCAGATCGGACCGATATATCGTATAGCTGTCATAGAAGCTATCGGCCGATTTTTGTTGATTTTCAAGATATTGCAACAAGATTTGGCAAATCTTATTCTTATTACGTTCTTAATGTGCTGTCAAAATTGTATCAAATTGTATAATCGGACCACTATAACATATAGCTGTCATCGAAACAATCGGCTGAAATCAGGGTTTTTGTATGCAAACCTGTTTTGTTTTTGGAAATACCGCACATTATCAATACTTTTTAATGTTATACAGTAACCCGTCCTTAGTTTTTCCATTTAAATATCTCAGACGTTTATATTCTATAGCTGTTATAGGAACAATCAGTCAGTCCGTCTGTCTGCTGCAACTCAAATTAGTCCCCCCCTTATTATTGAGCTATCTTCATGAAACTTTTCTCCCAAGCTTCTTATTTCTGCCCTCTTTTAATAAGTCGGAACGGGCCAGATCGGATTGATATATCGTATAGCTGTCATTCAAGATATAGCTATCAAGCTTACCACATCCAAATCTAATTGTGTGCCTAATAATAAAGTTCGAAATCGAATGAAGGTTCATGTTGCAATTTTATGGAAATCTGAGTACTATTACATATAGCTGTTAAACAAAAAATCATGTAGCTGTTATTCAAACGCATTTTTGAATGAGAACTTTTCAAATTTATTTATATTTTATGACCAACAGATCCTTTACAACACAAAGACATTTCCTCATAACATTTTGTGTTAAGTATATAAGAAATCCAGGTATATACAAAAGCATTAAAAAGGTAGAATTATTTTTTTTCGAAGCAGGTGTTTGATTCATAGCCTTAATCAGGTAAAAATCTTGACTTCCTGTACTGTTATAATTGTTCAATAAATACCACAGAAACCAGCAGCAATCCAAATATATTTTATATTTTGTATAACTGCAAGGGTATGAAACCTTCGGCAAGCCGAAGGTAGCCTTGCTTTCTTGTTTTTTTTTAAATTATGTGGCAACTATTTTTATACCCTTGCAGAGGGTATATTAATTTTAGCCAGAAGTTTGCAACGCACCTTAGGAGACATCTCCGACCCTATAAAGTATATATATTCTGAATCAGCATCACCAGAGGAGTCGAAAAATGGATGTCCGTCTGTCCGTCCGTCCGTCCGTTCGTCCGTCCGTCTGTTGCAACGCAAACTAGTCTCTCAGTTTTTGAGTTATCTTCATGAAACTTGGCACACAAGCTTCTTATTGCTGTAGGCTGTAAATAAGTCGGAACGAGCCAGATCGGACCGATATATCGTATAGCTGTCATAGAAGCTATCGGCCGATTTTTGTTGTTTTTCAAGATATTGCAACAAGATTTGGCAAATCTTATTCTTATTACGTTTTTAATGTGCTGTCAAAATTGTATCAAAATCGGACCACTATAACATATAGCTGCCATAGGAACAATCGGCTGAAATCAGGGTTTTTGTATGCAAACCTGTTTTGTTTTTGGAAATACCGCACATTATCAATACTTTTTAATGTTATACAGTAACCCGCCCTTAGTTTTTCCATTTAAATATCTCAGACGTTTATATTCTATAGCTGTTATAGGAACAATCAGTAAGTCCGTCCGTCTGTTGCAACGCAAACTAGTCTCTCAGTTTTTGAGCTATCTTCATGAAACTTGGCACACAAGCTTCTTATTGCTGTAGGCTGTAAATAAGTCGGAACGAGCCAGATCGGACCGATATATCGTATAGCTGTCATAGAAGCTATCGGGCGATTTTTGTTGTTTTTCAAGATATTGCAACAAGATTTGGCAAATCTTATTCTTATTACGTTCTTAATGTGCTGTCAAAATTGTATCAAAATCGGACCACTATAACATATAGCTGCCATAGGAACAATCGGCTGAAATCAGGGTTTTTGTATGCAAACCTGTTTTGTTTTTGGAAATACCGCACATTATCAATACTTTTTAATGTTATACAGTAACCCGCCCTTAGTTTTTCCATTTAAATATCTCAGACGTTTATATTCTATAGCTGTTATAGGAACAATCAGTCAGTCCGTCTGTCTGTTGCAACGCAAATTAGTCCCCCAGTTATTGAGCTATCTTCATGAAACTTGGCACACAAGCTTATTATTGCTGTAGGCTGTAAATAAGTCGGAACGAGCCAGATCGGACCGATATATCGTATAGCTGTCATAGAAGCTATCAGCCGATTTTTGTTGTTTTTCAAGATATTCAAGATATGGCAAATCCTATTCTTATTACGTTCTTAATGTGCTGTCAAAATTGTATCAAAATCGGACCAATTTAACATATAGCTGCCATAGGAACAATCGGCTGAAATCAGGGTTTTTGTATGCAAACCTGTTTTGTTTTTGGAAATACCGCACATTATCAATACTTTTTAATGTTATACAGTAACCCGCCCTTAGTTTTTCCATTTAAATATCTCAGACGTTTATATTATATAGCTGCTATAGGAACAATCAGTCAGTCCGTCTGTCTGTTGCAACGCAAATTAGTCCCCCAGTTATTGAGCTATCTTCACGAAACTTTGCTCACAAGCTTCTTCTTTCTGCCCTCTTTAAATAAGTCGGAACGGGCCAGATCGGACTGATATATCGTATAGCTGTCATGGAGCCTATCGGCCGATTTTCGTTATATTTCAAGATATAGCTATCAGGCTTACCACATCCAAATCTAAGTGTGTCCCTAATAATAAAGTTCGAAATCGAACTTTTATAACTTATAACGATCAACGATCGGCCTAATGAAGGTTCATGTTGCAATTTTATGGAAACCTGAGTACTATTACATGTAGCTGTTAAACAAAAAATCATGTAGCTGTTATTCAAACGCATTTTTGATTGAGAACTTTCCAAATTTATTTATAGTTTATAACCAACAGATCCTTTACAACACAAAGACATTTCCTCATAACATTTTGTGTTAGGTATATAAGAAATCCAGGTATATACAAAAGCATTAAAAAGGTAGAATTATTTTTTTTCGAAGCAAGTGTTTGATTCATAGCCTTAATCAGGTAAAAATCTTGACTTCCTGTACTGTTATAATTGTTCAATAAATACCACAGAAACCAGCAGCAATCCAAATATATTTTATATTTTGTATAACTGCAAGGGTATGAAACCTTCGGCAAGCCGAAGGTAGCCTTGCTTTCTTGTTTTTATTTTATAATGTGTAGCAAAATTCTAAATAAATTTTTAGTATATTTAAAGCCACTTAGAATCGAAAGAGACATTCAGCAGCAACACAAAAAACAAACGACAAATCTAATTAGATATGTTGAGATGTATTGTGAGGCAGCATATATGTATGTATGTATAGGCGTCTCTTTCCCACATGCATAATTTATAACTGCAAAGTAATAAAAGCAAAGGGCAACATCCAATACGAATCGAGTGGAACTTGCATAGGCAAAACAAATTAAGACGGAAAGAAATAAAAAGCAAGAACGCATTGTTCACATTTGGCACGTGTTTTTCCGAAGAATTGTAGCGGGTCGAGTCGAGTCAGCTCGACTATAGCCTTTCCGACTTGTTTGTTATTATAAAGATGAGTTCAAAAAGTAATGAGCTGCATTTAAATGTTTAAACACTGAATGTAATTCGAATTGAAATGAGTAGTTTTGTTAGTACATACTATGAATATACCTTGAGTTTCGATTCGTTAAGACTGAATTATATACGACATCATTCATTCAACCGAACTGATTCGGCTAAATATTCAATTTATCCTACACATTCTTCATTCAAATGTGTGTATTTTGACATTCTGGTATATGAATACACAAATGTATACAATTAGAACCTAACATATAAATTCCCATTAAATTCCAAATAACATACAAAGTTTTCAAGTTATCGTTTTTAATACTAATGGACTAGGTTAGCTATTACTGGAGTAGGACTGCTGTTAATAGTTGATGTGGACGTCGTCACGTGTCGCTTTAGTTTTGACGCTCGGGATTATTTTGGTAAGGTAGAAGTTTTCTCGAAAAGCAATGGGTCCCTGCACATCGATAATTTGCGATTATTAGGGTGAATGAATATGAACCAGAGAACTGCTTCGTGTGACTCGAAAAATGTTCTGACTTCAATGAGTGAAAATTAAAGCCTTTCAGATCATTGAATCAAGTGCGGACACATAAACAATGTCCACCGCTGAAGCAAAAACTGTTCATATTGCGTCATTCCACTGTTTGCTTCCTGTTTTTTTAATTTAATTGAAATTTTTAAAATAGTAACCTCCCATTTTTAAGAGATCAAAAATTGGGAAAGGAAATAACCCCAGAGCATTGTTACCAGATTTTACATGTAATTGATGAAAACGCCTATATTAGTGAAACCGAATTACATCATTTTACGGGCTTTCCCAAACAAAAGACAATTTTTTGGGCTCAGTTCTTAAATCTTAGAAAATACCAAAAGCAGGTACGCAAGCAACTGCAGCTGCATTTATGCATAGGAAAAATTGGGCCGTCTAAACGCTGCGGCGCCTACTAATAGAACTGGCCAAAAATTACAAAAACACAATGCATGCTTCCCGAGTTCAAACGCACAAACAGGCATATACAATACAAAATACATACACGCTGCCCGCTGCTTAAATCGGTATGCATGACTTGTATATCAATTTGCTTTAAAGGACGGTTTCGTTGGATGAGCCAGAACATGCAGAACATCAGGCCGAAGTCCTCACCTTAGCTGAACTGAGGCGGGGCCCTGCCTTCGTTGAGTTGAGCGAACACGAGTGAAAAATTCGGGCCGAAGGCTTCACATGAAGCGAACTGACAAGACTTGTTGAAGAATTCGGCTCAACTCATTGCCGCTATTCTCCACATGGAGCTGAATTGAGCTATAAATTTCTTATATGAAGCGAGTCAAAACAAGTCGGAAAGGCTACAGTCGAGCGTACTCGATTATGATATACCCGCTACAACTCTTCGGAAAAACACGTGCCAAATGTGAACAATGCGTTCTTGATTTTTATTTCTGACCGTCCCTATTTTATATATGGTGCCTCACAATATATCTCAACATATCTAATCAGATTTGTCGTTTGTTTTTGTATTGCTGCTCAACACTGTACTTTGCAACACACTCTACAAAAAAAAACAAGTCGGAAAGGCTACAGTCGAGCTGACTCGACTGTGATATACCCGCTACATAATTAAAAAAAAAAAGTTGCCACATAATTAAAAAAAGTTGTCTGCTGCTGGAGTTGAACTCGGGTACTGACATTAGGAAAAACCGACATAAACACATGGCCACAGTGCAATACTATTTCTTCCTTATTTCTCGGCCGATCTTATTGAAACTTTGCCAACACATCCGCATGGTGGTTCTTATCACATGTATCACAAAAAATAAGAACTGTAGAACTATATTTGCAGCTACAATCGACTTTTTTCGATTTATGGGGGCGGATGGAGGCGTGGCAAAAATCCAAAATAAACTTGATCTGCGTGCAGAATTAACACATATTGTCTCCAAATTTGGTAGCTCTAGCTCTTATAATAGCTGAGATCTAGGTTTTCATACGGACGGACAGACAGACAGACGGACAGACGGACATGGCTATATCGACTCGGCTGTTCATGCTGATTTAGAATATATATACTTTATGGGGTCGGAGATTTCTCCTTCTGCCTGTTACAAACATTTTCGCACAAAGTTATAATACCCTTATACTCTTCGAGTAGCGGGTATAAAAATATAAAATACGATAAAAAAAATATAAGTCGGTCGCCGCACCTAGGAGTTGAACTCCGGAGCTCTTGCTTAACAATCAACTACCCTGACCACTCGGTCACTGCATTTCATTCGCGATGACTGATAAAATTGCATTATGAATATTTTCGGTGCACATAATTAAAAAACAAGAAAGCAAGGCTACCTTCGGCTTGCCGAAGGTTTCATACCCTTGCAGTTATACAAAATATAAAATATATTTGGATTGCTGCTGGTTTCTGTGGTATTTATTGAACAATTATAACAGTACAGGAAGTCAAGATTTTTACCTGATTAAGGCTATGAATCAAACACCTGCTTCGAAAAAAATAATTCTACCTTTTTAATGCTTTTGTATATACCTGGATTTCTTATATACTTAACACAAAATGTTATGAGGAAATGTCTTTGTGTTGTAAAGGATCTGTTGGTCATAAAATATAAATAAATTTGAAAAGTTCTCATTCAAAAATGCGTTTGAATAACAGCTACATGATTTTTTGTAATAGTACTCAGATTTCCATAAAATTGCAACATGAACCTTCATGAGGCCGATCGTTGATCTTTATAAGTTATAAAAGTTCGATTTCGAACTTTATTATTAGGGACACACTTAGTTTTGGATGTGGTAAGCCTGATAGCTATATCTTGAAATATAACGAAAATCGGCCGATAGGCTCCATGACAGCTATACGATATATCAGTCCGATCTGGCCCGTTCCGACTTATTTAAAGAGGGCAGAAATAAGAAGCTTGTGAGCAAAGTTTCATGAAGATAGCTCAATAACTGGGGGGACTAATTTGCGTTGCAACAGACAAACGGACTGACTGATTGTTCCTATAACAGCTATAGAATATAAACGTCTGAGATATTTAAATGGAAAAACTAAGGGCGGGTTACTGTATAACATTAAAAAGTATTGATAATGTTCGGTATTTCCAAAAACAAAACGGGTTTGCATACAAAAACCCTGATTTCAGCCGATTGTTCTTATGGCAGCTATATGTTATAATGGTCCGATTTTGATACAATTTTGACAGCACATTAAGAACGTAATAAGAATAGGATTTGCCAAATCTTGTTGCAATATCTTGAAAAACAACAAAAATCGGCCGATAGCTTCTTTGACAGCTATACGATATATCGGTCCGATCTGGCTCGTTCCGACTTATTTACAGCCTACAGCAATAATAAGCTTGTGTGCCAAGTTTCATGAAGATAGCTCAATAACTGGGGGACTAATTTGAGTTGCAACAGACAGACGGACTGACTGATTGTTCCTATAACAGCTATAGAATATAAACGTCTGAGATATTTAAATGGAAAAACTAAGGGCGGGTTACTGTATAACATTAAAAAGTATTGATAATGTGCGGTATTTCCAAAAACAAAACAGGTTTGCATACAAAAACCCTGATTTCAGCCGATTGTTCCTATGGCAGCTATATGTTATACTGGTTCGATTTTGATACAATTTTGACAGCACATTAAGAACGTAATAAGAATAGGATTTGCCAAATCTTGTTGCAATATCTTGAAAAACAACAAAAATCGGCCGATAGCTTCTATGACAGCTATACGATATATCGGTCCGATCTGGCTCGTTCCGACTTATTTACAGCCTACAGCAATAAGAAGCTTGTGTGCCAAGTTTCATGAAGATAGCTCAATAACTGGGGGGACTAATTTGAGTTGCAACAGACAGACGGACTGACTGATTGTTCCTATAACAGCTATAGAATATAAACGTCTGAGATATTTAAATGGAAAAACTAAGGGCGGGTTACTGTATAACATTAAAAAGTATTGATAATGTTCGGTATTTCCAAAAACAAAACGGGTTTGCATACAAAAACCCTGATTTCAGCCGATTGTTCCTATGGCAGCTATATGTTATAATGGTTCGATTTTGATACAATTTTGACAGCACATTAAGAACGTAAAAAGAATAGGATTTGCCAAATCTTGTTGCAATATCTTGAAAAACAACAAAAATCGGCCGATAGCTTCTATGACAGCTATACGATATATCGATCCGATCTGGCTCGTTCCGACTTATTTACAGCCTACAGCAATAATAAGCTTGTGTGCCAAGTTTCATGAAGATAGCTCAATAACTGGGGGACTAATTTGAGTTGCAACAGACAGACGGACTGACTGATTGTTCCTATAACAGCTATAGAATATAAACGTCTGAGATATTTAAATGGAAAAACTAAGGGCGGGTTACTGTATAACATTAAAAAGTATTGATAATGTGCGGTATTTCCAAAAACAAAACAAGTTTGCATACAAAAACCCTGATTTCAGCCGATTGTTCCTATGGCAGCTATATGTTATACTGGTTCGATTTTGATACAATTTTGACAGCACATTAAGAACGTAATAAGAATAGGATTTGCCAAATCTTGTTGCAATATCTTGAAGAACAACAAAAATCGGCCGATAGCTTCTATGACAGCTATACGATATATCGGTCCGATCTGGCTCGTTCCGACTTATTTACAGCCTACAGCAATAAGAAGATTGTATGCCAAGTTTCATGAAGATAGCTCAAAAACTGAGAGACTAGTTTGCGTTGCAACAGACGGACGGACGGACGGACGGACGGACAGACGGACATCCATTTTTCGACTCCTCTGGTGATGCTGATTCAGAATATATATACTTTATAGGGTCGGAGATGTCTCCTAAGGTGCGTTGCAAACTTCTGGCTAAAATTAATATACCCTCTGCAAGGGTATAAAAATGTTTTCAAAATTTAAAAATATGCTGTACACTTTTCAAATATTTTAAACGTCGACTTTGGCGAAAATCTAACGGCTGTAGACAAAAATAAAATGTTGATAATTTTGAAAAATACGTAAAACTTCTTAACAATTTGAAACGTTGGTTTTTTGAGAAAATCTATCGGTTTTTAAAAACAAACATTTTTCAAAATTAAAAAATATGCGTTCAACTTTTCAATTATTTTAAACGTCGACTTTGGCAAAATCTAACGGCTGTTGACAAAAATAAAATATTGATAATTTTGAAAAATACGTAACACTTCTTAATATTTTTAAACGTTGGTTTTTTGAGAAAATCTATCGGTTTTTGAAAACAAAAATTTTTAAAAATTTCAAAATATGCGTTACACTTTTCAATTATTTTAAACGTCGACTTTGGCAAAATCTAACGGCTGTTGACAAAAATAAAATATTGATCATTTTGAAAAATACGTAACACTTCTTATTATTTTTAAACGTTGGTTTTTTGAGAAAATCAATCGGATTTTGAAAACAAACATTTTTGAAAATTGAAAAATATGCGTTACACTTTTCAATTATTTTAAACGTCGACTTTGGCGAAAATCTAACTGCTGTTGACAACAATAAAATTTTGAGAATTTTGAAAATACGTAACACTTCATAACAATTTTAAACGTTGGTTTTTGAAGAAAATCGATCGGATTTTGAAAACAAAAATTTTTGAAAATTGAAAAATATGCGTAACACTTTTCAATTATTTTAAACGTCGACTTTGGCGAAAATCTAACGGCTGTTGACAAAAATAAAATATTGATAATTTTGAAAAATACGTAACACTTCTTAATATTTTTAAACGTTGGTTTTTTGAGAAAATCTATCGGTTTTTGAAAACAAAAATTTTTAAAAATTTCAAAATATGCGTTACACTTTTCAATTATTTTAAACGTCGACTTTGGCAAAATCTAACGGCTGTTGACAAAAATAAAATATTGATCATTTTGAAAAATACGTAACACTTCTTATTATTTTTAAATGTTGGTTTTTTGAGAAAATCAATCGGATTTTGAAAACAAACATTTTTGAAAATTGAAAAATATGCGTTACACTTTTCAATTATTTTAAACGTCGACTTTGGCGAAAATCTAACTGCTGTTGACAACAATAAAATTTTGAGAATTTTGAAAATACGTAACACTTCTTAACAATTTTAAACGTTGGTTTTTGGAGAAAATCGATCGGATTTTGAAAACAAACATTTTTGAAAATTGAAAAATATGCGTTACACTTTTCAATTATTTTAAACGTCGACTTTGGCAAAATCTAACGGCTGTTGACAAAAATAAAATTTCGAAAAATGCGTTACACTTTTAAATAATTTAAAACGTAGATTTTTTTAACGGTATTTAACAAAAACAAGAAAGCAAGGCTACCTTCGGCTTGCCGAAGGTTTCATACCCTTGCAGTTATACAAAATATAAAATATATTTGGATTGCTGCTGGTTTCTGTGGTATTTATTGAACAATTATAACAGTACAGGAAGTCAAGATTTTGACCTGATTAAGGCTATGAATCAAACACCTGCTTCGAAAAAAAATAATTCTACCTTCTTAATGCTTTTGTATATACCTCGATTTCTTATATACTTAACACAAAATGTTATGAGGAAATGTCTTTGTGTTGTAAAGGATCTGTTGGTCATAAAATATAAATAAATTTGGAAAGTTCTCATTCAAAAATGCGTTTGAATAACAGCTACATGATTTTTTGTAATAGTACTCAGATTTCCATAAAATTGCAACATGAACCTTCATGAGGCCGATCGTTGATCTTTATAAGTTATAAAAGTTCGATTTCGAACTTTATTATTAGGGACACACTTAGATTTGGATGTGGTAAGCCTGATAGCTATATCTTGAAATATAACGAAAATCGGCCGATAGGCTCCATGACAGCTATACGATATATCAGTCCGATCTGGCCCGTTCCGACTTATTTAAAGAGGGCAGAAATAAGAAGCTTGTGAGCAAAGTTTAATGAAGATAGCTCAATAACTGGGGGACTAATTTGAGTTGCAACAGACAAACGGACTGACTGATTATTCCTATAACAGCTATAGAATATAAACGTCTGAGATATTTAAATGGAAAAACTAAGGGCGGGTTACTGTATAACATTAAAAAGTATTGATAATGTTCGGTATTTCCAAAAACAAAACGGGTTTGCATACAAAAACCCTGATTTCAGCCGATTGTTCCTATGGCAGCTATATGTTATAATGGTCCGATTTTGATACAATTTTGACAGCACATTAAGAACATAATAAGAATAGGATTTGCCAAATCTTGTTGCAATATCTTGAAAAACAACAAAAATCGGCCGATAGCTTCTTTGACAGCTATACGATATATCGGTCCGATCTGGCTCGTTCCGACTTATTTACAGCCTACAGCAATAATAAGCTTGTGTGCCAAGTTTCATGAAGATAGCTCAATAACTGGGGGACTAATTTGCGTTGCAACAGACAAACGGACTGACTGATTATTCCTATAACAGCTATAGAATATAAACGTCTGAGATATTTAAATGGAAAAACTAAGGGCGGGTTACTGTATAACATTAAAAAGTATTGATAATGTTCGGTATTTCCAAAAACAAAACGGGTTTGCATACAAAAACCCTGATTTCAGCCGATTGTTCCTATGGCAGCTATATGTTATAATGGTCCGATTTTGATACAATTTTGACAGCACATTAAGAACGTAATAAGAATAGGATTTGCCAAATCTTGTTGCAATATCTTGAAAAACAACAAAAATCGGCCGATAGCTTCTTTGACAGCTATACGATATATCAGTCCGATCTGGCTCGTTCCGACTTATTTACAGCCTACAGCAATAATAAGCTTGTGTGCCAAGTTTCATGAAGATAGCTCAATAACTGGGGGACTAATTTGAGTTGCAACA
The DNA here is from genome assembly GCA_018151445.1 of Zaprionus inermis. Classification (NCBI taxonomy): domain Eukaryota; kingdom Metazoa; phylum Arthropoda; class Insecta; order Diptera; family Drosophilidae; genus Zaprionus; species Zaprionus inermis. Next base: position 64,948 of record JAECXD010001053.1, on the reverse strand, counting down.
GACAGACGGACTGACTGATTGTTCCTATAACAGCTATAGAATATAAACGTCTGAGATATTTAAATGGAAAAACTAAGGGCGGGTTACTGTATAACATTAAAAAGTATTGATAATGTCCGGTATTTCCAAAAACAAAACGGGTTTGCATACAAAAACCCTGATTTCAGCCGATTGTTCCTATGGCAGCTATATGTTATACTGGTTCGATTTTGATACAATTTTGACAGCACATTAAGAACGTAATAAGAATAGGATTTGCCAAATCTTGTTGCAAAACAACAAAAATCGGCCGATAGCTTCTATGACAGCTATACGATATATCGGTCCGATCTGGCTCGTTCCGACTTATTTACAGCCTACAGCAATAATAAGCTTGTGTGCCAAGTTTCATGAAGATAGCTCAATAACTGGGGGACTAATTTGAGTTGCAACAGACAGACGGACTGACTGATTGTTCCTATAACAGCTATAGAATATAAACGTCTGAGATATTTAAATGGAAAAACTAAGGGCAGGTTACTGTATAACATTAAAAAGTATTGATAATGTGCGGTATTTCCAAAAACAAAACAGGTTTGCATACAAAAACCCTGATTTCAGCCGATTGTTCCTATGGCAGCTATATGTTATACTGGTTCGATTTTGATACAATTTTGACAGCACATTAAGAACGTAATAAGAATAGGATTTGCCAAATCTTGTTGCAAAACAACAAAAATCGGCCGATAGCTTCTATGACAGCTATACGATATATCGGTCCGATCTGGCTCGTTCCGACTTATTTACAGCCTACAGCAATAAGAAGCTTGTGTGCCAAGTTTCATGAAGATAGCTCAAAAACTGAGAGACTAGTTTGCGTTGCAACAGACGGGCGGACGGACGGACGGCAGACGGACCTCCATTTTTCGACTCCCCTGGTGATGCTGATTCAGAATATATGTACTTTATAGGGTCGGAGATGTCTCCTAAGGTGCGTTGCAAACTTCTGGCTAAAATTAATATACCCTCTGCAAGGGTATAAAAATTCAAAATTTAAAAATATACTTTACTTTTTTCAATTATTTTAAACGTCGACTTTGGCGAAAATCTAACGGCTGTTTACAAAAATAAAATTTTGAAAAATGCGTTACACTTTTTAATAATGTAAGACGTCAATTTTTGCAAAAATGTAACGGTATTTGACAAAATTATTTTTTTTTAAATTTTGAAAAATTTTTTACACTTTTCAGTAATATTATATGTCCACTGTTGCAAAAATCTAACGGCTTTTGACAAAAAAAAAAATTTAGAAATTTAAAAATATGCTTTACACTTTTCAATTATTTTAAACGTCGACTTTGGCGAAAATCTAACTGCTGTTGACAATAATAAAATTTTGAGAATTTTGAAAAATACGTAACACTTCTTAATAATTTTAAACGTTGGTTTTTTGAGAAAATCTATAGGTTTTTAAAAACAAAAAATGTTAAAATTTAAAAATGTGCGTTACATTTTTCAATTATTTTAAACGTCGACTTTGGCAAAATCTAACGGCTGTTGAAAAAAATAAAATTTTGAAAAATGCGTTACACTTTTAAATAGTTTAAAACGTGGATATTTGTAAAGGTATTTGACAAAAAAAAATTTTATGAAAATTTTGAAAAATAGTTTACACTTTTCAGTAATTTTATATGTCCACTTTTGCAAAAATCAAACGGCTTTTGACAAAAAAATTTTTTTTCAAAAGTTAAAAATATGCGTTACACTTTTTAATTATTTTAAACGTCGACTTTGGCAAAATCTAACGGCTGTTGAAAAAATAAAATTTTGAAAAATGCGAAACACTTTTAAATAATTTAAAACGTAGATTTTTATACCCTTGCAGAGGGTATATATTAATTTTAGCCAGAAGTTTGCAACGCACCTTAGGAGACATCTCCGACCCTATAAAGTATATATATTCTGAATCAGCATCACCAGAGGAGTCGAAAAATGGATGTCCGTCTGTCCGTCCGTCCGTCCGTCCGTCCGTCCGTCCGTCCGTCTGTTGCAACGCAAACTAGTCTCTCAGTTTTTGAGCTATCTTCATGAAACTTGGCATACAAGCTTTTTATTGCTGTAGGCTGTAAATAAGTCGGAACGAGCTAGATCGGACCGATATATCGTATAGCTGTCATAGAAGCTATCGGCCGATTTTTGTTGATTTTCAAGATATTGCAACAAGATTAGGCAAATCTTATTCTTATTACGTTCTTAATGTGCTGTCAAAATTGTATCAATTTGTATAATCGGACCACTATAACATATAGCTGTCATCGGAACAATCGGCTGAAATCAGGGTTTTTGTATGCAAACCTGTTTTGTTTTTGGAAATACCGCACATTATCAATACTTTTTAATGTTATACAGTAACCCGTCCTTAGTTTTTCCATTTAAATATCTCAGACGTTTATATTCTATAGCTGTTATAGGAACAATCAGTCAGTCCGTCTGTCTGCTGCAACTCAAATTAGTCCCCCCTTATTATTGAGCTATTTTCATGAAACTTTTCTCCCAAGCTTCTTATTTCTGCCCTCTTTTAATAAGTCGGAACGGGCCAGATCGGACTGATATATCGTATAGCTGTCATTCAAGATATAGCTATCAGGCTTACCACATCCAAATCTAATTGTGTGCCTAATAATAAAGTTCGAAATCGAACTTTTATAACTTATAACGATCAACGATCGGCCTAATGAAGGTTCATGTTGCAATTTTATGGAAATCTGAGTACTATTACATATAGCTGTTAAACAATTAATCATGTAGCTGTTATTCAAACGCATTTTTGAATGAGAACTTTTCAAATTTATTTATATTTTATGACCAACAGATCCTTTACAACACAAAGACATTTCCTCATAACATTTTGTGTTAAGTATATAAGAAATCCAGGTATATACAAAAGCATTAAAAAGGTAGAATTATTTTTTTCGAAGCAGGTGTTTGATTCATAGCCTTAATCATGTAAAAATCTTGACTTCCTGTACTGTTATAATTGTTCAATAAATACCACAGAAACCAGCAGCAATCCAAATATATTTTATATTTTGTATAACTGCAAGGGTATGAAACCTTCGGCAAGCCGAAGGTAGCCTTGCTTTCTTGTTTTTAACGGTATTTGACAAAAAAATTTTAAAAATTATTTTCACTTTTCAATAATTTTATATGTCCACTTTTGCAAAAATCAAACGGCTTTTGACAAAAAAAAATTTAAAAATTTAAAAATATGCTTTACTTTTTTCAACTATTTTAAACGTCGACTTTGTCGAAAATCTTACGGCTGTTGACAAAAATAAAATTTTGAAAAATGCGTTACACTTTTCAATTATTTTAAACGTCGACTTTGGCGAAAATCTAACGGCTTTTGACAAAAATAAAATATTGAAAAATGCGTTACACTTTTAAAAAATTTAAAATGTAGATTTTTGTAACGATATTTAACAAAAAAATTTTATGAAAATTTTGAATAATTTTTTACACTTTTCAGTAATTTTATATGTCCACTTTTGCAAAAATCAAACGGCTTTTGAAAAAAAAAATTTAAAAATTTAAAAATATGCTTCACTTTTTTCAATTATTTTAAACGTCGACTTTGGCGAAAATCTAACGGCTGTTGACAAAAATAAAATATTGAAAAATGCGTTACACTTTTAAAAAATTTAAAATGTAGATTTTTGTAACGATATTTAACAAAAAAATTTATGAAAATTTTGAATAATTTTTTACACTTTTCAGTAATTTTATATGTCCACTTTTGCAAAAATCAAACGGCTTTTGAAAAAAAATTAAAAAAATTTAAAAATATGCTTTTACACTTTTCAATTATTTTAAACGTCGACTTTGGCGAAAATCTAACTGCTGTTAACAATAATAAAATGTTGAGAATTTTGAAAAATACCTAACACTTCTTAATAATTTTAAACGTTGGTGTTTTGAGAAAATCTATCGGTTTTTGAAAACAAAAATTTTTGAAAATTGAAAAATATGCGTTACACTTTTCATCTATTTTAAACATCGACTTTGGCAAAATCTAACGGCTGTTGACAAAAATAAAATGTTGATAATTTTGAAAAATAATTAACACTTCTTAACAATTTGAAACGTTGGTTTTTTGAGAAAATCTATCGGTTTTTGAAAACAAACATTTTTCAAAATTTAAATATATGCGTTAAACTTTTCAATTATTTTAATCGTCGACCTTGGCAAATTCTAACGGCTGGTGACAAAAATAAAATTTTGATAATTTTGAAAAATACGTAACACTTCTTAATATTTTTAAACGTTGGTTTTTTGAGAAAATCAATCGGTTTTTGAAAACAAAAATTTTTAAAAATTTCAAAATATGCGTTACACTTTTCAATTATTTTAAACGTCGACTTTGGCGAAAATCTAACGGCTGTTGACAAAAATAAAATGTTGATAATTTTGAAAAATACGTAACACTTCTTAATATTTTTAAACGTTGGTTTTTTGAGAAAATCGATCGGATTTTGAAAACAACAATTTTTGAAAATTTAAAAAATATGCGTTACACTTTTCAATTATTTTAAACGTAGACTTTGGCAAAATCTAACGGCTGTTGACAAAAAATAAAATTTTGAAATATGTGTTACTTTTTTAAATAATTTACGTAGATTTTTGTAACGGTATTTAACAAAAAAATTTTATGAAAATTTTGAATAATTTTTTACACTTGTCAGTAATTTTATATGTCGACTTTTGCAAAAATCAAACGGCTTTTGAAAAAAAAAAATTTCAAAATTAAAAAAATATGCTTTACTTTTTTCAATTATTTTAAACGTCGACTTTGGCGAAAATCTAACGGCTGTTGACAAAAATAAAATTTTGAAAAATGCGTTACACTTTTTTAATAATGTAAGACGTCGATTTTTGCAAAAATGTAACGGTATTTGACAAAATTATTTTTTTTAAATTTTGAAAATTTTTTTACACTTTTCAGTAATATTATATGTCCACTGTTGCAAAAATTTAACGGCTTTTGACAAAAAAAACAAGAAAGCAAGGCTACCTTCGGCTTGCCGAAGGTTTCATACCCTTGCAGTTATACAAAATATAAAATATATTTGGATTGCTGCTGGTTTCTGTGGTATTTATTGAACAATTATAACAGTACAGGAAGTCAAGATTTTTACCTGATTAAGGCTATGAATCAAACACCTGCTTCGAAAAAAATAATTCTACCTTTTTAATGCTTTTGTATATACCTGGATTTCTTATATACTTAACACAAAATGTTATGAGGAAATGTCTTTGTGTTGTAAAGGATCTGTTGGTCATAAAATATAAATAAATTTGAAAAGTTCTCATTCAAAAATGCGTTTGAATAACAGCTACATGATTTTTTGTTTAACAGCTATATGTAATAGTACTCAGATTTCCATAAAATTGCAACATGAACCTTCATTCGATTTCGAACTTTATTATTAGGCACACAATTAGATTTGGATGTGGTAAGCTTGATAGCTATATCTTGAATGACAGCTATACGATATATCAATCCGATCTGGCCCGTTCCGACTTATTAAAAGAGGGCAGAAATAAGAAGCTTGGGAGAAAAGTTTCATGAAGATAGCTCAATAATAAGGGGGGGACTAATTTGAGTTGCAGCAGACAGACGGACTGACTGATTGTTCCTATAACAGCTATAGAATATAAACGTCTGAGATATTTAAATGGAAAAACTAAGGACGGGTTACTGTATAACATTAAAAAGTATTGATAATGTGCGGTATTTCCAAAAACAAAACAGGTTTGCATACAAAAACCCTGATTTCAGCCGATTGTTTCGATGACAGCTATATGTTATAGTGGTCCGATTATACAATTTGATACAATTTTGACAGCACATTAAGAACGTAATAAGAATAAGATTTGCCAAATCTTGTTGCAATATCTTGAAAATCAACAAAAATCGGCCGATAGCTTCTATGACAGCTATACGATATATCGGTCCGATCTGGCTCGTTCCGACTTATTTACAGCCTACAGCAATAATAAGCTTGTGTGCCAAGTTTCATGTAGATAGCTCAATAACTGGGGGACTAATTTGAGTTCCAACATACAAACGGACTGACTGATTGTTCCTATAACAGCTATGTATATAGTATAAACTTCTGAGATATTTAAATAGAAAAACTAAGGGCGGGTTACTGTATAACATTAAAAAGTATTGATAATGTGCGGTATTTCCAAAAAACATAACAGGTTTGCATACAAAAACCATGATTTCAGCCGATTGTTCCTATGGCAGCTATATGTTATAGTTGTCCGATTTTGATACAATTTTGACAGCACATTAGGAACGTAATAAGAATAGGATTTGCCAAATCTTGTTGCAATATCTTGAAAAACAACAAAAATCGGCCGATAGCTTCTATGACAGCTATACGATATATCGGTCCGATCTAGCTCGTTCCGACTTATTTACAGCCTACAGCAATAAGAAGCTTGTATGCCAAGTTTCATGAAGATAGCTCAAAAACTGAGAGACTAGTTTGCGTTGCAACAGACGGACGGACGGACGGACGGACGGACGGACGGACGGACAGACGGACATCCATTTTTCGACTCCTCTGGTGATGCTGATTCAGAATATATATACTTTATAGGGTCGGAGATGTCTCCTAAGGTGCGTTGCAAACTTCTGGCTAAAATTAATATACCCTCTGCAAGGGTATAAAAAGTTGCCTGCTGCTTACTAACATTACTAACATTAGAAAAAAACCGAAATAAACACATGGTCACAAGGCACTACTATTTCCTAAATATCTTCTTTATTTATCAGCCGATCTTAATGAAACTTTCGCACAACGCCCGCAGGGTGGTTTTTATCACATATATGAAAAATTATTGCTGTTGAGCTATATTTGCAGCTTCAATTGATTTTTTTTCGATTTGTGGCGGCGGATGGAGGCGTGGCGAAAATCCAAAATAAACTTGATCTGCGTGTCCCCAAATTTGGTACCTCTAGCTCTTGTAATAACTGAGATCGGAGACAGACAGACGGACATGGCTATATCGACTCGGCTGTTCATGCTGATTCAGAATATATATACTTTTTGGGGTCGGAGATTTCTCCTTCTGTCTGTTACAAATATTTTCGGTTGGCAGCTATAATACCCTTATACCCTTCGAGTAGCGGGTATAAAAATGTAAATTTGACAGTATTTTGACAATAATTTGTTGGGAATTTTTTTTTAAAATGGCTTTACAAGATTGGGCGAAGGGTATCTTATTGTCGGACGTGGTCGACTGTTGCCTTTCAAAGTAGATTGGAGGAAGGGTATCTTATTGTCGGACGTGTCCAATGTAGCCTTTCCAAGTAGTTTATTTTATTACTTAATTTTAGTTTCCTTTTTTATTATTTATGTTTTATGGAATTCGATACAGAAAAAGTTTGAAAAGGAAAAATTTGTATTCGCTTTTAATAAATACAATTTGAATTAAATTTCTAGAGATCACATGATTTTTAAATCAACGATTCAATCCGTTATAATGTAAAATTTAGTCTATAATGTAACATTTAGTCTCTTTTTACAAGTTAAAATTTTAAGCCTGAATTTTAATATAAAATTATTAAGCAAGAGGGAGTCTCCTAGCAGATAAGGGGCGAGGCACTGCGACCCAAAATGGTCTTTTGTATCTATGAAGCTTTCCCTATCTTGATAAAAGCTGTTTTGCTTTCATGATGAAGCATAGCAAATCTATCGTCGAGGAATATACAATATGCGCGGGAACTACGGTGTCCACGTGCAGATATTTCCTTCCAGTCCTGGATAATCGAACAGAATGTGGTTGGTGGTTTCGTTGTCTACTTTGCAGAGCCTGCACTCAGTATCTGAAGATTTCAGTTTGATAGTTCAATAGGGCCTCTTAGGTAGTCAACAAGGAGGTAGAGGTCACTCCTAGAGAGTGAGTTCGTTCTTCGATTGATTGATAAGCTCCTTGGCCTGCCGCATACCTGGTCGGAGAAGCAAGTAGCGTTCGGTCATCCTGTCCACGCCACACAAGGGCTCGGGGCCATGCATCGGAGCCAATTACCACCCTTACTAGCTCGTCCGCCTGCTGCCCTGAATGTCTTTCGAGTTACTCACAATAGGGTGATTTAATTTCTAGACGACTTGCATGGCTGTATGATTTAATTTCTGGAGGACAACCTTTGGTGGTAGTTCCAGAAATCCACAAATGTTTGAGGAGAGGGCTTGTATGGCCGCTTGGCTGTTAGAGAATATATATATACAAGTATTAACTCCCCTAATCCCTTTCTCATAGATGAATAAGATTTCTATTGTTTTTTTTTTTTTTTCAATCATCTATGAATTAAGTTACATTGAAATTTCCGGGTTGTAGCCACTTGAAGTATATTTCGTTTACGACACATTGGTTTATATTAAAGTTCTGAATAACAATAAAGTGAGAAAAATGCTAGCAATCTCATACAACTGTTTATTAGTATAATTTGGACTTAATCAGTTAACCGATTTCTTCTCATTAATATGAAATACGAGTTTACTAAAGCCATTTACTAAAGCTATTTTACTATCTTATATATGTGGGCTTACCAGATATATTTGAAAAAGGACGTTTGGTGCTAATAATTTAATTACTTAAGTAAATAGAGAGTAATATAGCTGGATACTATCTCATTAACACATGAACAATGGGATAATTAAAACATTGAATAATGAAGATCAATTACATCGCATATATAATTAAATAAATGACCAGTAAAAGCTAAGAACAAAACCTGCAAGGGTTTTAAACCTGGCATGCGTTCTAGAATAGTTTCCATTTAATCTGAATAAATTTGCATTGAATCAATGGGTTGACATTGCCGGACGGACAATTGATAATGATAATATGAATCGCTTATTAATATTATGCATTCTGAATGGGGTAGTTGCTGGATGGGTATAATAAATATATTTGAAAAAAATCTCGAATAGATTGCACATCTTAACGAAGATGTTATACTTATTTTCAAATTATGTTTTACTTACAGCCATTCAAATAGCATGGTATATTGAATACGTGCATTTAAAGGCAATGCAAGGCCACGTAAATCTCGAGCTAAGCCAATAATGGCTTTTTTTACTTCATCGTTAGGAAAACATTTGGTGTCCATTAAGACGTTTCCAAGTGATTCAAATTGATCTACAAAATAAAAAAAATCGGTACAAGTTTGGAATTATTTTGTTGTTCTTAACTTACTTGTAAGGGGTGTTAAAAAATTATAGAAACGCTCTTCATCCTCTCCTAAGTCAAACATTAATAAGCGACTTAGTGAAGTATAAAACATGGTTCTACATCGCATTTCGTTTAGTGACGAACTTGTTCCAAGAAATGGAAAATGTTCACTAGTATGATGTGTCAACATGAACTGCACTTCCTCTAAACGAGCCAATTTACGCACAGAATTAAAGTGCACAGAGAGATCAGAAAGCAACATTAATGTTTTCGTAATTATTTGTTCAGAACGTCCCCAAAACTTTAAATTAGTTATTCTGTAAAAAATATAGTGTGTGATTTGCAAGAAACTTTACCAAAAATCAAAATACATACATTTTACGGTTAATGAAACTTAGGAGCATTTGCTCATCATTTAGACCAAACACTTCACTAAGTCGTTTGTATACAGTTGCTTTTTGCGCCTGGTCACTACTATGCATCTTACGGACCTGGTCTAAAAAGCTTAGAATAGCTAATTCCAGCTTCTCGCAGCCAGTCTGGGGTAGACGTGAGTCAGTCAAGCTCATAAGTTGCAAAACACGAATGACAAGTTCTGCATCCATGTTATCATGTTCGTCGCTGGTCGTTACAGACAGTCTGCCGACTATTGCTGAACCAATAATATATACTAACCAAGTTAGTTGCAACTCGTGCACTGTGATATCTATAGCACATGAGTTGGGTGTCTGTACAAGGTTCTCGTACTCATGAGCCTTTTGATCAAAATGTTGTACTAAGAGATTACATGTTTTATTGTATTCACATCGTTCTATTACAGATAGCTGCTCAAGTTGTTGTTGCACCATGCAAATATCATCTAAAGGATCCTCCATATTATCTCGAACAATTAAGGGTACAGCATCTAAACGTGATTCAATATATGCTTTTATTACTTCAGGTGTATATGTCCCGAGTAAATGCGGATCCGGGGATTTAACATAGGGTACTGAAGCCACCATACGCTGCCATAGTGTAAGTAAATAGTGAACACTATTCGGAGCAAATAGCCATATCTACATATAGTGTTATTAGTTATTTTGTACTTTTACAGATCTTAAACAAATACTCACGTGTAACGATTGAACTGTAAATTTGGCAATCAAATCTATGGCTTCTGGGTAACAAGGAACAGCAATAAGTTCACCCAGCTGATAATTGGACTTCAGTCGAGCTAGCAAACGACAAAACTCATGGTAATTATCTGGATCACTTAGGCCCTAATGTCAAATTAAATTTAAATAAATATATAATGTTAAAAAAAAAACAGATAAAAACTTACGTGTAAGTTTGTAAGTATATTTTTGACTCCTTCAATTAGGTGTGTGAGAAATTTAGTACGTTCTGAGTTGCTTAACAATGAACGACGTACAGATGTTATCTGAACTAGACACGAAAGTGAATAACTGGCTAAGCCATTTGGTAAGATTTGATATAAGTCGAAGAATAGGTTTAAAGTGTTAGAATCGAGAAAAGCTGGGCGCCAAGCAGTCGGAATCTGCAATTAAAAATCTAATTAACTATTTGTAATTACAAATTTGCGCCTTACAAACCTGCACATTATTCATATCGTCGGCGGATTCATCTGTGGAGCTTCCAATAAAATCATAGCTTAAACAATTTTTTGTAAGACGAAGGACTTGTAAAATCAATCTGTAAAAACAATGATTGCCAGATGTAGAATAACTCTAAAGAAATCTATTTGAAGCCTACAAAGAATAATATCTTCGGCATGCCGGAAGTTCTTTACCTCTGCAGTTAATGGCATAAGTTTCTATTTATCCAGTGGCATTAAAATTTAATAGATTAATAGATTTCAACACTATATGTTCTGTATTCATTATACATACTCCAGCCTTAAAAATCCGTATTTTGTAATAGTATTTCCATGCTTTCAAAGTAAACAAAACTTTCCCATTAAATTTTAATCTTACTTGTCACCTGACTTTGAAAGTAATATTTTTTTAAATTTTCTTAAATGAGCAATCTAATGTAAATAAGTCGACAAAATGTTCTACCTTATGTCATTTTTATACCCGCTACTCGAAGAGTATAAGGGTATTATAACTTTGTGCCAATCGAAAATGTTTGTAACAGGCAGAAGGAGAAATCTCCGACCCCATAAAGTATATATATTCTGAATCAGCATGAACAGCCGAGTCAATATAGCCATGTCCGTCTGTCCGTCTGACCGTCTGTCCGTCTGTCTGTCTGTCCGTCCGTGTGAAAACCTAGATCTCAGCTATTATAAGAGCTAGAGCTACCAAATTTGGAGACAATATGTGTTAATTCTGCACGCAGATCAAGCTTACTTTGGATTTTTGCCACGCTTCTATCCGCCCCCATAAATCGAAAAAAGTGTAGCTGCAAATATAGCTCTACAGCAATCATTTTTTATACATGTGATAAAAACCACAATGCGGGCGTGTTGGCAAAGTTTCAATAAGATAAATAAAGAAGATATGCAAGAAATAGTATTACCCTGTGGCCATGTGCTTATGTCGGTTTTTCCTAATGTTAGTACCCGAGTTCAACTCTTTTTAATTATGTGGCAACTCTTTTTTTTTTTTAAATTATGTGACAGAAAATATCCATAGTGCAATTTTATCGGACCCCAATTCTCTCATGAAAGAACAAAATAATAGTTGCCAGGGAAGAAATAAAAGAGACGAGCAGGGAACAGCCCCAGAGCCAATGGAAATTGACTCTTCTTCTATGTTTTGACAGCGTACTTATACTTTCAAGTCTCATGGCAGCAATGAACAGGCTCTAAAGAGATCAAATACGTCCCATAGAGCGACAGGTTAAAGGCGCCAAATGCTGAACAATGTTGTTCAGGGTAGCACCGCTTCAGAAAAATCGGGATACGAAAAAAGCAGCAGAGGCTGATGTGGTCCAGTTAGAAAATGACACTGAATGTCTGTCAAGAAAGAATTAAAAAACATGATATTGAGGAGGTCAAAGGCGTTTTCTACTACTAACGAGGCATTGCCCTTTAACATTTTGGTGGTTGCCACGATTTGTATTATAGAAAATGAACCGATCTATACCAAACTATATCCGTATTATCAAAAATGGAGTCTCTAATTTCGTTAACAACGAAATCAAACAATTACTCAAAGATGTTTAGAACATCAAAGTCACCTTATACCAGCCTTGCTTGGATTGTTGAAGGGCTTGATAACAAGGACAATAAAAACAAACGATTGGTAATCGACTTTAGGAAAATAAAAGAGCGAAATATAGCCGATCGTTACTCGATCCCGAGCATTTTAATGATTCTTGACAATCTTGGAAAGGCAAAGTTTTTCACAACCCTAGGTTTAAAGTCACCGCCAAATATTCCTTTTTAATATACTTATGCGATGTCAATATTGGAGTACAAGTATAACAAGAAAAAACAAAGTTCTTTAAAGAAAGCATCGAATTCGTGGGATTAGTACAAACCAAAAACGGGGCAAAAACTGAAAGAGTTAGTGCCATACTATAATATAATATGATGATATATGATGAACTTAAAAACTTATTCAGTTAAGGGTCATTCCTTGCCTTAGCTAGTTACTATACGGGTTTCATTAAGGACTTCGCGGCAATAGTGAGTTTTTTGGCCAACATACTCAAAGGAGAAAATGGCTCGGTGAGAAAGCATATATCTTAGAAGGTAAAAATTTAGTTTAACAAAATTTCACGAAGCTCCTTCGAAAGTCTCAGAAATATACTGTCATCCGAGGATGTTATCCTCAAGAACCCGGATTTCAAATAGTCTTTTGACTTAACCAGGGATGGTTCCATTGACGGCATTGATGCGGTTCTGTCTCAAGAAGAAAACCTGATTACCATGATTTCGCGGACGCTGAAACAAAGTGAAACGCACTATGCCACGAATGAAAAGTTGTTAGTTGTTAGCCATTGTCTGGGCTTCGGATAAATTACAAAATTAATAATTATATGGCTCAAATGAAATTTACATTTTTACAGACCGTCAACCTTCACATTTGCTGTTTCCGACAGAAACATAAACGCGAAAATCAAAAGGTGGAAATCATTTATTGATGAACAAATGCAAATTTGTAGATTATGTCAAAATTTCAACGTGCTGACATGTTTTGACTTTGGATTCGGGTTAAAGAGGTCCAAAAACATATGAAACATATATCATGGCCACCTTTATTTTTTTGGGGGCTTTGAAGATTTTTCATGTTTTTTGCGGTTAAGTCGAAAATTTGACGTGCAGGATCAATTTTAATTGTAAAATCGGATTAAGAAGGTCAAAATACTTAAGAAAAAAATTATATCGCATGACCAGATCAGAATTCTATATGTTTTGGGGAGAGTTTAAAAAAATTTCAGTTTTGTGAGGCTATGTCGAAATCTAGACGTGATGGCGGGATTTCAACTCCGGGTTCAGATACAGCCACCCAAAATACATATAACTGAATATGCCGCATACCCAGATCATGAAATTTTTTTTTTATTTCGTGGGGCTGTGTTATTGTCATCTTAAGTGGCTCTATTACCATATGACAAACCCTAAAGAGACGACAGGCTGCGCGTGAACTGCGGAAAGTTATCAGCAGCTATGAAATAGCCGAGGACGGTCATACATTAACGACGAGTCATATTGGATAAGGTTACAATTAACATGGGCTTTATGCCGATCTACAACAGCGCGGGACCGCAACTACTACATTTACATACAGACGGCCAGATAGACATGACTAGATCGAATCAGCTTATGATATTGAGCTAGAATATATATACTTTATGAGTTTGCAGATGTTTCCTTCTGTAAGATTGATATACAAGGTGCGTTCCAAAGTAAACTTCTTGAATCTCTAGTGGCGCCTATATATGTCGACTAGTGCGTTAAATTCTGATATTCTTCCAGTAAAAATTTCATGACATTTTATCTATTGAAAGTGAAGTTATTGCGTTTTAAGTGTCAGTATGTTTTTGTCATCGGTGCGAAAATGAGCTTCGAACAAAGAGTCAACAATAAAATTTGTTTTAAAATTGGTAAAACTTTTACCGAAATGGCGACAATTTCCTATCCCGTAGCACAGTGCACGAGTGGTTTCAACGTTTTCAAAGTGGTCGTGAGGACATAAATGACGATGAACATGTGTGGGCCAATAAAGCTCCGTGATCACCGAAAATTACATCGAAACTGTGCATGAATTCATAAAAAACAAGTCGGAATGGCTACAGTCGAGCTGACTCGACTGTGATATACCCGCTACAATTCTTCGGAAAAACACGTGCCAAATGTGAACAATGCGTTCTTGCTTTTTATTTCTTTCCGTCTCTAATTTGTTTTGCCTATGCAAGTTCCACTCGATTCTTATTGGATGTTGCCCATTGCTTTTATTACTTTGCAGTTATAAATTATACATACAAGTTAACAACTAAAATGTTACAATTTAGAATAATGAACTCCAGTACGCAAGTTCCAATCTGCAAGCTCAGCGTCTGCATAATTTCCTGCACGCGCCGAGCTGCCAAGCTGAATTCTAAGAATCTGTTTGGCAATCGCTTCCGCTCCCACCAATGCATGTGATTCCAAGAAGACTGCAACAACTCGACCAACAAGACATCAGCCGACGGCGTGGCCTATTGGAAGCAACGAAGTCGACGTCGATCCTCTGCCACCAAGGGCAGCGCAGCTCACAGCCAAGACTCACAGCTTGTTAGGGACAGATTTAGACAAATAAAGTCATTGTTCTTAATTGAACTCTAAAATCTTTTTATTTTTTACTTTGCAACCTGCAAGTAATTAACTGGCGCCCGAGCAGGGACCGGTACGCGTACGATACAGCAAAACGTCTTGTAAGTTCGCGGCTGGCAATAACTTTTGCCGCAACCGGTCTAAAACGCGAGTGTAAGTGAACGTGCAACTCCGAAAAAAATTAAAACATTTTTCGTTCGTTCAAATCGACTGCGGCAAATCGAACTTAACTTGTTCATTTGCCCATCGGTGGACTCCAAGGACTGAAGGCAGGGCCACAGACCACACCTCAACCCTGTACGCATCGCAGGATCCCTAGTAGTCGTGGGACAAACAGGATGAAATCCGGATCGTCGGAGGGAGGAGCCACATCATATAAGTTACCCATAGTACTGTAAGATTACACCAATTCATTATCAAGAAACTAAACTAAAAAACACAAATAGACTCTTAAGAAAACACGGATATAAAAAACCGTAAAACGATAAATCAAACAAAAAGATCACAAAAGTGATATAACCGATTCCAACTTTACGATTCCCAAGGGACCCTCTAAAGTAAAAGGAAAAAACCAGCCTCTGGTTATAAAACAAATAAGCAACAAACACGAACACACACACACATACATACACACGAAAACAAATTATCTCTAAGAAAACACAATATCTTACTAACTCAATTCAAACATAATAAGCTCCATAATTTGCTCCCTTGACCTATATAAAACTCGACACGTTCTTAATCCAGATTCACTTAGCGTTTTATGGCTAACGTGAATAATCTGATCAGGCCCTCAATACTAAGTGCAGAAGCTTGTAGACAAAGAATTAGACGTCAGGAAGAACAAGAACTTAATAGAAATATGGTTGAAAACATAGACAGAGCTGCATTAGCAGCAACGGTGAGTGAAATCCTAGCACAACAATTGCCAGGTTTGTTGAGACGTCACAATTCTTCAGAAGAATTTGCGAACGTAACAGACCAAGTAATTGCCCCAGAGCATGCAGGGAACTTATGAGACTTAGACAGAGTGCCGGATATAGTAAAAACTATCCGAGACTTTTCAGGTTACATACCATACGTAATAAGATTGTAGGACACGCTGACATGGCACTAGAATCCTACAATACCCCATTAAACTGGTTAGCGATGTCAAAGTGTCTGACTCTTCACTACGCGGACAAACGTGACATTAACACACTAGAATACCAAATGATGATGCTCATACAGGGTGTTAACCAATCAGCGGAAGAATTCCACCAAACGGTTTATAAACACCTATCACTAATCCTAAACAAGATCGGTTGTATGGGATTAGGAAGAGAAGCAGAATTGTTAATGACGAAGATGTACAGAGATAAGGCTCTAGACACCTTTGTACGAGGATTACAAGGCGACTTGCCTCGCCTACTGTGAATCAAAGAACCAGTAGATTTACCCTCAGCATTACACCTTTGCCTCAAGTTAGAAAACCAGAACTTCAGGGCAAGACATGCTACAAACATGGGACAGACAAGACAGTTTAGAAACCAAACTGCAAAACCTTCACCTGCTCCTCGCAGCACTCCCTTTATAAATAGACAACCACAAATTCCATCTCCAAGACCTCAACATTACCAAATCGGACCATGATGGTAAAAAAACAGATAAAAGAACTTTTAGAAGATGGTATAATTCGACCTTCTAGGTCGGGCCCCGTACAATTCACCAGTGTGGATTGTACCTAAAAAGGCAGACGCTTCAGGCGGAAAAAAATATCGAATGGTTATTGACTATCGCAAACTCAATAAAATAACCATTGCAGATAAATACCCTATTCCCGAAATAAATGAGGTACTTACCCAATTAGGGGACAATAAGGTATTCTCTGTTATAGATCTAAAAAGTGGTTTCCATCAAATCTCGTTAAAAAATAGTGACATAGAAAAGACCGCTTTCTCCG
Source organism: Zaprionus inermis (assembly GCA_018151445.1). Lineage (NCBI taxonomy): Eukaryota > Metazoa > Arthropoda > Insecta > Diptera > Drosophilidae > Zaprionus > Zaprionus inermis. The sequence continues at coordinate 48,014 of JAECXD010001053.1, read as the reverse complement.
TAAACAACGGAACAACGACTCCCATTTGGTCTTAAGAATGCACCCTCAATTTTCCAACGTGCATTAGATGACATACTTCGAGAACATATTGGAAAAATATGTTTTATTTACATAGACGATATCATCATATTTAGCAAAGATGATGATACGCATATTGAGAACTTGGCTAAAATTTTTCAAACTTTACAGAACGCTAACATGAAATGTCAGCTAGACAAATGTGAGTTCATGAAAAACAAAGTCGAATTCCTTGGATTTGTTGTCTCCGATAGGGGAATAGAAACAAACCCAAGTAAAGTGGCAGCGATAGCAAATTATCCCTGCCTTAAAACTTTGAGAGATCTAAGATCTTTCCTAGGGCTTTCCGGCTACTATAGAAGATTTATACAAAATTATGCCAAATTGGCAAAACCCCTAACTTCACTTTTAAGAGGGGAAGATGGACACGTGTCCAAAAGAATGTCATCAAAAAAATAATTTCATTAGACAATGAAGCCCTAGAATCTTTTAAGAAGCTTAAAAGTAACTTAGTGTCAAAAGAAATAGTTCTCCGTTACCCAGATTTAAACAAGGAGTTCCATTTAACTACTGATGCTTCAAATTTCGCGATAGGAGCAGTCCTGTCCAAGACAACCACCCTATATCATTTCTCTCTAGAACACTTTCCAAAGCCGAAGAGAACTATGCGGCTAACGAGAAAGAGATGCTAGCCATAATTTGGGCACTCAAGGCCCTCAAAAATTACCTGTACGGTAAAGCAAAGGTTAAGATCTTTACAGATCATCAACCTTTAACACATTCTCTGAGTAGCTAGAATGGAAATGCCAGAATCAAGAGATGGAAAGCATATCTAGAGGAGTATGATTATGAAATATTCTATAAACCGGGAAAGGAAAATGTTGTTGCAGACGCGCTCTCAAGAGAGCAAATTAACTCCGTTGCCTCTACACAACATAGCGCCGAAAGTTCTAGCCATGACTTAATCGTCAGCGTCGAAGCCCCAATAAATGTTTTCAAAAATCAAATATTCTTTTACAAATCAGATAAATATGACTACAGGTTCACCATCCCATTTCCTACCTTCCATAGACATGAAATATACCGACTCGACTACACTACGGACGATATAATAACAGACTTAAAAAAATATCTCAACCCTTCCGTAATTAACGGTATTCACACGACTGAAAATATAATGGGAAAAATACAGACAATTTACCGAAGTCACTTCAAAGGAATCAAAACTCGATTCACCCAGTCCAGGGTAGAAGACTTGATAGACGAAACTGAACAGGAAGAAAGAATTCTTGAAATCCATAGGAGAGCACATCGAAACGCTCTAGAAAATCAAAAGCAACTATCAGAAACCCATTATTTTCCAAAAATGAAGCACAAAATTATACATTTAGTCAACTAAAATAAACTAAATATGACAGACACCCCCCTAATCCGGAACTTCAAGAAACTCCTACTCCAGAATACCCCGTCACATATTGCACATTGACATCTACTCTACCGAACGACACTTAGTACTCACTGCAATAGACAAGTTTTCCAAATTAGCGCAAGCACGAATTTTAAACTCAAAAGCGATAGAGGACATCAGAACCCCTTTGCGCGATATTATATTCTATTTCGAAGTCCCTAAACATATCGTTATGGATAATGAAAAAGCTTTCAATTCACAATCAATTAAGTTCATGCTGGAACAGCTACAGATAGAAGTTTATACTGCCCCACCATACAAAAGTACCGTTAACGGTCAGATAGAACGCTTCCACTCAACACTTTCAGAAATAATGAGAGGGGACAGAAAGGAATTAAAAGGAACTTTTAGAAAGGGCAGTTTACGAGTACAATTACAGTTTTCATTCCGTTACAAAGAAACGACCACTAGAAGTATTCTTCGGCAGGAGAGTGACAACAGACCCGGACCAATACGAAACGGCCAGACAAGATAACATTGAAAGACTTAAAAATAAACAGAAAACGGACCGGACAAACCATAATAAGAGCAAAAAGGAAATACGTAATTATCAGCCTGGAGAAGAAATATTCGTAAGAATAAACACTAGATTAGGTTCCAAGCTTTCCCCAAGATATAGGAAAGAAACAGTGAAAGAAAACAAGCACACAACAATAATAACAGAATCGGGAAAAACAGTACATAAAAGCCATATCAAAATCTAAAATTTTTCAGGATATTACTACGGATTACGAACGATGTTGGTGGAACGATGAACCTTACGAACTATACGAACGCACAGATACTGACAATAACCAAGGGAATCGGAAAAGTACAAACCTCAACGACCAAACTAATACACCTCATTAACCTCGACCAAATCCAAACCGCTTTAGACATTTTACATGAACATACGGAAAAAAAGCCTTAAACGCAGTCCATTATACGCTACCCTTCACCATGAGATAAATACAACTATTCACACTTTCCAAACAATTACAGCCTTTCCCAAAACTCGGAAAACTAGGTCTTTAAATTGGCTAGGGTCAGGTTGAAAGTACATAGCGGGTAGTCCGGATCATGATGACCTGGTTATGATAGAGCAAAACTTGGATAAACTTATTGACAACAATAACCAACAGGTCATTATTAACAAACAGTTAGAAGAAAGAATAAATAAACTCACTTCGGTATCCAACGCCCTTACAAATTCTATTTATAAAAGCAGTTCAGTTAGTATTGAGATAGCTATTAGCCTGCACAATCAGATTAGACTTCTAAAAGAAGAAATTATTAACATAAGATATGCCATTCAGTGGGCACGACTAAACGTAGTTAACACACTCGTACTGAATGAAGATGAGTTAATTGAAATCGAGAAAATTTTTAAAAGAAATAACATGCCACCCCTGTCAATGGAAGAAATAATGAAGTTTTCCGATGTCTCAATTTTACACAATAAAACAACACTTTTGTATATTGTAAAAATTCCAAACTTAGAGGAAATACAATACCAAGACATTATCATAAAGCCCATAGTAAAAAACAATTCAATTATACACTTAAACTTTCAAGAAATCTTTGTTTACAAAAATCTCACCTATGGCATTCCCCAAACTTGTAAAACAATAGAATATATTAAGATATGCGATAAGAAAAACATTGTTAATATAAGTAATTCAAATTGTATTCCAAAGTTAGTTCAGGGAAAGAAAGCGCTGTGTAGTTTTAGCAATGCCGACCACGTATCCAAAACAGAAGAAGTCGACGACGGAATCATCCTACTAAACGACTACGATGGAAACGTTACCTGGAACAACACAGAGCTTCACCTAGAGGGAACCTACCTCGTCCAGCTATCAAACGACTCGATGATTATCGACAACAAGCGGTTCAGCAACTTGGAACCTACAGTCTTGACCCCTGGAGCTCCTCTTGTGCAGTTTACGGCTGAGGAAAAAGAAAGACTTAAGGTCCTATCACTTGAAGCACTGGAAGCATTGCACATAAATAACACTGGACAACTGATGCACATAAGAGCCCATTCAATGGTCAACAGCATAACTTTGCTGACGCTCTTTGGCATTGCTCTGATTCTCATCCTGGGCTTGCACACCTATAGTCAAAGGCAGAAGAACACAACATTGCAACTAGGACCTACGCCTGGAATGGAAACAAAAGTCACAGCGATCCTCGCACCATCAACCTGCGAGCAATATTCGACCGAGGCACGGTATCAGTTACCTCAGTTCAACAACATTCCCTACTTCTAGAGACCGCTTGAGGACAAGCATAAATTGCAGGGGGAAGAGTTAACAACTAAAATGTTACAATTTAGAATAATGAACTCCAGTACGCAAGTTCCAATCTGCAAGCTCAGCGTCTGCATAATTTCCTGCACGCGCCGAGCTGCCAAGCTGAATTCTAAGAATCTGTTTGGCAACCGCGTCCGCTCCCACCAATGCATGTGATTCCAAGAAGACTGCAACAACTCGACCAGCAAGACATCAGCCGACGGCGTGGCCTATTGGAAGCAACGAAGTCGACGTCGATCCTCTGCCACCAAGGGCAGCGCAGCTCACAGCCAAGACTCACAGCTTGTTAGGGACAGATTTAGACAAATCAAGTCATTGTTCTTAATTGAACTCTAAAATCTTTTTATTTTTTACTTTGCAACCTGCAAGTAATTAACTTACATATATGCTGCCTCACAATACATCTCAACATATCTAATTAGATTTGTCGTTTGTTTTTTGTGTTGCTGCTCAATGTCTCTTTCGATTCTAAGTGGCTTTAAATATACTAAAAATTTATTTTGAATTTTGCAACACACTATAAAATAAAATAAAATAAAAGATACAAAAACAAGAATGCAAGGCTACCTTCGGCTTGCCGAAGGTTTCATCCTACCCTAAAAATATTAAAAATAAAAAAAAATATATTTGGATTGCTGCTGGTTTCTGTGGTATTTATTGAACAATTATAACAGTACAGGAAGTCGAGATTTTTACCTGATTAAGGCTATGAATCAAACACCTGCTTCGAAAAAAAATAATTTTACCTTTTTAATGCTTTTGTATATACCTGGATTTCTTATATACTTAACACAAAATGTTATGAGGAAATGTCTTTGTGTTGTAAAGGATCTGTTGGTCATAAAATATAAATAAATTTGGAAAGTTCTCATTCAAAAATGCGTTTGACAGCTATATGATTTTTTGTTTAACAGCTAAATGTAATAGTACTCAGATTTCCATAAAATTGCAACATGAACCTTCATTAGGCCGACCGATGATCGTTATAAGTTATAAAAGTTCGATTTCGAACTTTATTATTAGGGACACACTTAGATTTGGATGTGGTAAGCCTGATAGCTATATCTTGAAATATAACGAAAATCGGCCGATAGGCTCCATGACAGCTATACGATATATCAATCCGATCTGGCTCGTTCCAACTTATTTACAGCCTACAGCAATAATAAGCTTGTGTGCCAAGTTTCATGACGATAGCTCAAAAACTGGGGGATTAATTTGAGTTGCAACAGACAGACGGACTGACTGATTGTTCCTATAACAGCTATAGAATATAAACGTCTGAGATATTTAAATGGAAAAACTAAGGGCGGGTTACTGTATAACATTAAAAAGTATTGATAATGTGCGGTATTTCCAAAAACAAAACAGGTTTGCATACAAAAACCCTGATTTCAGCCGATTGTTCCTATGGCAGCTATATGTTATAGTGGTCCGATTTTGATACAATTTTGACAGCACATTAAGAACGTAATAAGAATAGGATTTGCAATATCTTGTTGCAATATCTTGAAAAACAACAAAAATCGCCCGATAGCTTCTATGACAGCTATACGATATATCGGTTCGATCTGGCTCGTTCCGACTTATTTACAGCCTACAGCAATAATAAGCTTGTGTGACTGAGAGACTAGTTTGCGTTGCAACAGACAGACGGACTGACTGATTGTTCCTTTAACAGCTATAGAATATAAACGTCTGAGATATTTAAATGGAAAAACTAAGGGCGGGTTACTGTATAACATTAAAAAGTATTGATAATGTGCGGTATTTCCAAAAACAAAACAGGTTTGCATACAAAAACCCTGATTTCAGCCGATTGTTCCTATGGCAGCTATATGTTATAGTGGTCCGATTTTGATACAATTTTGACAGCACATTAAGAACGTAATAAGAATAGGATTTGCAATATCTTGTTGCAATATCTTGAAAAAAAACAAAAATCGGCCGATAGCTTCTATGACAGCTATACGATATATCGGTCCGATCTGGCTCGTTCCGACTTATTTACAGCCTACAGCAATAATAAGCTTGTGTGCCAAGTTTCATGAAGATAGCTCAAAAACTGAGAGACTAGTTTGCGTTGCAACAGACGGACGGACGGACAGACGGACATCCATTTTTCGACTCCTCTGGTGATGCTGATTCAGAATATATATACTTTATAGGGTCGGAGATGTCTCCTAAGGTGCGTTGCAAACTTCTGGCTAAAATTAATATACCCTCTGCAAGGGTATAAAAAAAATTGTTGAACGTGAATCGCGAATTGCGGATTTTTTACATCGTCATTAACTATGAGTCCTGTCTCTAGACAATTACCAATTTAAATAATGTTGGAAAGCAAAAGGATGTCAGCCAAAAAATAATAATACAAAATTAAAAAAACCTTTCTTAGTTGTTTTTTATAATCGAGCATTCGTATTCACACAAGAACCAAAGAGGGACCTGACCGCCGAGACCGTCTTATATTCACACATTATGGTATAGCCCAATAACTTTTGACAGAATTTTCAGATCGAATAATGCCCAACCGCGCTGGAAGTGTCATTCCAGGACAATTTACAAACAAAATAATGCGCCGACCTAGACTTTCCGATAAAAATAGCCAGTGTTGAAAAGAGAACCACAAGAACATCGTGTTATGGTTGTTATTGATGTCAATCGTTTGAGAAACGGTAAATATAAATTGTAAAACTATCGACATCTGTATGTACATATTATGTGATATTCCATCAATGTAAATTACACAGCCCCACAAAATAAAAAAAATGTCATGATCTGGGTATGCGGCATATATATTTAATGTATTTTGGGTCGCTGAATCTGAAACCAGAGTCGGAAATCCGCCATCACGTCTGAATTTTAATATAACCTCACAAAACTGAAAATTTTTAAAAATATTCCCAAAACTATAGAATTCTGATCTAGTCATGCGATATTTGTTTTCTCATGTAATTTGACCTTCTTAATCTGATTCAGCAATTACAATGACAATTTGACGTGCAGGATCAATTTAAATTGATTGGATTTTGTCAAAATCCAGATGTGATGAGGGAAATTCTGACTCCGGATGCAGATTCAACGACTCAAAATACATATGATTGTACATACATACCTAGTTCATGACAATTTTTTTTTTGTGGCCCTGTGTTATCATTTTGTGTTATATTTAACGCGAACTTAATTTTATATAAAAGTTTTGTATTCGCTTAGCAAATATCACTTACGCCTGTTGAGGTTCATCCAAGAAGTTTAAATTTTTGCTATTATCACGAGCCGTAATCAAAAGTGAACATGATAGCAGAAATGTATCATACAGCTGTTGGTCTCGGTAAGATGTTGCTATTTTTCGACTTTTTGAAAACGAAAGGTGCGCATCCAATTCCACAATCGAATTCATTTCCGATACTAGCTGAGACAGAATTTGTACACCAATCGTGCAATGTTCCACAGAGCCCTAGAAACGTATAATGAAGTTTTTCTTTTACTTAAATGAAAATAATCATACCTGTAAAAATTTTTTACATCCTCAAGCAAGCTCTGAAAGATTAGATCTCCTTTGTATGTATCAAACCAACCATATTTTGTTATTTTTGCTAAAAGTGTAACAAGAGCTTGAACTACAAAATGTTGTAGGTTAGGTCTTGTGGCCAAGTAATTAAGAGCATAGCTGCGAATATCAATACGCTGACCCAAAGTTAATCCCTGTATAAGTTTTGTAAGGGTAGATGCAGCAAGTAATTGTGCGTAACTTGAGTCAGCCCGGTCTAAAAGTAATTGGCATTTGGGTAAGGCGTCGTGGCTATTGACAAACGTGACAAGTCTCTTTTCAGCATCACCGCGAATACTTGTGTCAGTGGCTTCGTACAGCTGTTTGCAAAGTATTTCAAGTTGTTGAATATCCTATTTAAAAAATGAAAAAGTATTAAAATACATTTACTTTGATGTGTTGTATAGTTAAAAAATTTTAAATCAGAAATTTTATTTATTAATTATTAACTAAGTATGTATATTACTGATGTGTGGAGAACATCAGACGTCATTTAAATGTGGTTATGATTCCATCTACACATTTTTAGGGTCTTAGGTTCGAATCAGACAGGGGTTTCAATGCGCATCTGTAGCTATGAGCAACGCACTAACTTGGAGATAAATAAAAAATAACTCGAGCTCGTTGGGCTAACGAAAGAAAACTAAGTAAAAAATAAAACGTTTGAAAAATTCATTTTTTTTTTTTTTGGAGCAAACTGCAAACACAGAAATATTCTTGAGGAAACAGTGAAGAAAGATTTTGAGTTGTCAAAAAATGTAGGCGACTTCGGAGCTAACCCCACAACGCTATCGTTCAAAAGCCGACCAAAAAAAGGCGACCAACCGATGGAAACAAAGAAAACTGGTAAAAGAGAACTGCTGCACGCCGAATCAAGTTCTTCTAATGGATTACAAGTTCACTTAGAAGGTGTCGCACACAACTCTCCATGTACAGTTTTCACTATATAGACCTTGCAAAAAGCAGAACAGAAAAATATTAATGAATATGAGAAACTTGATAGAAAAACAACGAAACTTGCAGTCGAGTGCGCCCAGCAGCTCTCTTGCCTAGTTTTGAAAAATCGTTTAACATCGTTAAGCAGAATTAATTTCTCTGCTACTTATTGCTTTCTGCTTTTACACATATAAGCAGACACTCGCAAGTTGCCGTCCCAACACCAGTCAGCCAGCATCACCCACAAATAAATTTATGCATATTGTTCATGGTATGTTCATTGAGATTTTAAACACTGTTTTTAGTCCCCTAATGCCAGTTCATGGTATGCTTCTTTTGTGAAACTTTCGTTTTGTAGTGAAATTTTTTTTATACCAAATTGGTTCCGCTAAAATGTCAAAATTTTGAATCGAACATTATCGCTTCCTTTTCTTAAAAAGATTCTCCATTCAAATAGTAGTTAATTCTATTCCGTTACAGGCGTTCCGTTTGCTAAAGAGCGAATTTTAAATTAATTATTTCATTGCCTTTATATTGGTGACATCAATTGTTTGCGGTAAATAATGAAACTTAAAATAAATATTGAAACTAGAGGTAATAATATTAATTTCGATTTATCATTATTTTTTCTTGCAGAGGGTATATTGATTTAGGTCAGACCATCTGACCAACTCACCTTTAAAGTCAGCTGCGACCCCATAACATAAATATATTCTCGACTCAGAATTAAGAGGGGAGTCCAAGCAGCCACGTCCGTCTATCCGTCCGTCCGTCTGTTTGTTTCATGCAAACTGGTCTCTCAGTTTTAGACTCATGCTTCTTATTACTGCAGGCTATGTATATGTCGGAACGAGCCAATTATTGCGGACCAATATATCGTATAGCTGCCATAGAACATATCGACATATATCGATGGGTCGACTTTATCTATCTCAATAACACTTCCTCAAATTTTAAATAAAAATTGGACTACTATAAGATATAACTGCCATAGGAACAAACGGCCGAAATGAGATTTTTGGTATGTAAACTTGTTTTATTGTGAGGAATATCTCGCCACTTCGGTATCAATTGAAGGTATTTAGAAACTCCATTCCGTTAATATAGGCCAACTATATTCTATAGCTTCGTTACATTCAGTTTGATTTCAATATCTTTAAAAATAAATCAAATCGGTAGATTGGTTCTATGGCAGATATTAGCCTGCAGCAATAAGAAGCATGTACCAAGGTGAATCTAGATAGATCTAACAAGTCGGAAAGTGTGTCCAGCTTGCCCGACAGTAGAACACCCTTCGTCCAATTTTGAAATTCTGTTACAAACTTGTACCACACTTATGATTTCAAACAGATTCAAACAAATTATTTTGCCACCTATTGCTTACTCGTTCTCACTCCTTACGACATTGACGTCAACTACTCATAGCAGCGCGCAGGCGGCTACCCGTATCAAACATTTGTATATAAGCGTTAACGTGAATAACTTCTGTGTTATTGATCCGATCGGATTGTAATTTGAAGAATAGATTCTTGTAGTATAAATCAATGTATATACCAAAGAATTTAGACATTAATACTTTGCTTAATAATCGCAAGTTCGAGTGGTACAAAAAAGACCGAACATAACACCTAGAGTCATTAAGTCCCAAATTCTAACAAGCATTTACGCATCCGTTAGTCCATAAGTCCGAATACCCTAAAAATAACATACACGTTTCCCCCATTTGAATTGACGAGCGTAATAGACTGAATCCCCGCTCGCTCATGCATTTGTCTCAGGAAGATCTAATTTTAAGGAGATTGAGACCCCTTCTGTGTATTTAAACCATCTTACTCGTTATTGGTGCTTTCGTTAGGATTACTAGAGAAAGTTGGTCGAATCGTGTACGCATGTGTAATCGCTTACGCAATAAAGCGTAAGCTTTGTGATTGAACCTCGCGAATAGGAGCACCGCGAATGTGAATCATATTACGACGAAAACTCTTATCGGGAAAAGAACTTTACGCGTGCGCGAACTGCATATAATCAGTAAAAGAAAAAACAAAATACAAATCAATATTAATAACTTACCACTAAATACGAAAAATCAAAACTGAAACGTCAAAAACTTAAAACCAAATAAAGAACATTAAAACTTAATACGCTAAAATTTAAAACATAGCAAACACCATGACGACTGAACAAGTTCAACTGTTGTCATGGTCGCACTTTAACCAACCCCTGAGCTCTGCCTTTATAAAAAGAATTGAATTGCAATTTTTATATCCGCACTTACTCCTCCAGTTTTTATGTACTACAATTATATTATTGTACCTACAAAAATACGTGTTCTTCAGCGTAAGATGTAGATTGACAGAGATTCCCAAAGAATGTCCAACTTGCTGAAGCAATAACTTGGATCTAATAAACGCCCTATACAATATATCCTTTTAGTTGTATAATACAATTAAAGACCTTATCATGAGATAGTTTCCTGATAGATTACACAGCCCCACAAAATAAAAAATGTCATGAATAGAGAAAACCCTCTTGAAAACAGTAGAAAGTAGAAAGTTTGACGTATTTATCGGCCATTGACCACTTGTAAGGCTTAATGAAAGATCCAAACATGATGATACAAAAAATAAAAATAAAACTAAACGAATATGAAAAGATCTTGCTGATGTATTATTCAGAAAACAAATTCAAGAAAACTTCACTTAGTGCATAGTGCATAATTAAAGCATACCTCTGCACTATGAAAAGTATTGTTTACTTTCCAAATAAAATAGTTTTTTAAACTTTCCAAACTACTTGGCTTGAAGCCAAACGAGTATCTTACGCATTTTTAATGATTTGAGTGAGCCCCTTGAAATTAAAGCTGATAAAGATTCCGCCTTTGTGTACACTGCACTACAAATATGGCTAAGCTCAAAAAGATTTAAAAGCGATGGAACGTCAAACAAAAATAGAATTTCTTAAATAAGAAAACGAGTTTACAAACTTCGAAAAAAATCCTTAATATTTATAGTTAAAAAACATAACACAAAAACAAAAAAACAAGTCAGAAAGGCTACAGTAGAGCCTACTGGCCTGTGATATACCCACCTCGACTCTGCGAAAAAAACATGCAAGATCTGTTGTTTTGTTAATTAATATGAATTTAAAATTTTTTAAATAGTGACCTCAAACTTTCTATTAATCGAAATTGGGAAAGGGAATAACCCCAGAGCATTGTTATCTGATTTTACATGTAATTGATGAAAACGCCTATATTAGCGAAGCCAAATTAACCCATTTCACGGTCTTTCCCAAAAACTAAAGACAATTTTGTGTGGTTCAGTTCTGAAATCTTGGAAAATACCAAAAGCAAGTATGAAAGCAACTGCCACTGCATTTAGGCATAAGGCGATCGTTTAGACGCCGCGGTGGCCACTAATTGCGCAGGCAAAAATTGCAAAGAGAAAATACACGCCCGCTGCCCTAATCTGTATGTTTATGTCGGAATATGAATTTCATCACATTTAATTTAACCATCCGGTGCTTCTGCTTCGTTATGGCGAGTCGTGCGTTTCTTAGTCTGAGGCATTTTGACTTCTCCTGTTCTCTTCTTTCTGTCCACTGACTGTGATTTTACCATCAGCCCTAATTGCACAATCCTCTTTTCGCAGAAGCACTCACACATACAAACTATTCACGTATGCTGATACAGCTGTCAATCCCACTCTTACGCATATTCACGCCTAGGCTACGCAAAACAGAACTCTGCTAGACTCGCAACAACGGTAAACAGAAGGCGGAGGCAAACGTATAAGAAATGAGAACATAGCCGCAGATACTTTGTAAATTCTTAATTTATATTTTATTTGTCTTTCTTATAGAGACGGTACTATATATTAGTGATGACATTTTTAAACTATTAATAATAATGATACGACCAGCACACGTCCTCGTGTGTTACAAAAGTCTTCAAAATTATAAATAAAGTAACATATCAAGCTTAGGCTGAAAAAATACCATTCAAAGTAATTGGATATTAGTTTATTTTCTGAATTATTCATGATTTGATTTGACCAGCCCAATGACAGAGGTGCTGAAATCAGTTTAGTTATCTTATTAGATATTCAGAACACAAAAAAACAATTTAGCCTCTCGCCTCAATGACTATCATTCCAGACATCAATTAAGTCAACACATTACCTCGTGTACCCAAAAGCACTGACAACTTAACAATGCGGCATATAGGCTATATATGGTGTCAACATTTGGGACATTCATCTATGCCTTTTAATTGTTCTCACTGGAATCCACCAATAAATCTGTAACGTCTCTTTCAACGTTTTCGCTATCATTGGAATCCACCAATGAATCTATGACTCTCTTTCAACGTTTTCGCTATCATTGGAACCCACCAATTAGTCTGTAACGTCTCTTTCAACGTTTTCGCTTTCATTGGAATCCACCAATGAATCTGTAACGTCTCTTTCAACGTTTTCAACCATATCACACAAATCCAATTCTTTTGGCTTCATGAGGGTACTTATAAGTCCTCTTATTACTCAACGATTTTAAAATATACCGATCTCCATCAAGTACCTCTGTCATGAGGAATGGGCCCTTATATTTTTGGTCCAATTTTGTCTGGTGTCTATCCTCGCTTCTAAGCAAAATATAATCACCAAACTTAAAATTATTAAATTTAGCTTTGTTCTTGTCAAACCTAACTTTATCTTATACTGCTTGTTTATTTATATTTTTTTTTGCAATTTTTCTTATAATACTTACACCGACTTTATTATTTTCTTCAAATATAGGTAATAAATTAAAAGGTCTTGCTTCTTTTCCAATTAGTAATTTTAGGGGACTAGCTTTTGTTGATCGATTTACAGTGCTATTTATGGGTAATTGCATCTCTCCTAAGGCATCTTGCCAAGAACGATGACTACTTTCGACGGTAGTCAACAGACTTTTTAACACACTCATAACGCGTTCGACCTGCCCGTCTGCGCGACTTGCACCTGTGGCAATTAAGTGTAATTATATTTTTTGCATAGCGCAAACATTTTTAAAACATGATCCTGTAAAGCATCTGCCCTGATCTGCAATGATTTTAGTTGGTACTCCAAACACATTTATTGTAGCTTTCAAAGCGTCTATACACCTTTCACTGTTAACGTTTACCGTATGATGTAAATAAACAAACTTTGTGAATGCGTCTAATTGAACGATAATGTACTCCTTCTGATCTGTCTTGCCGCTAAGCTTACCCGTAATATCAATATGGATCGTATGCCATGGAATCTCTACCTTAAGTATAGGGTGAAGTTCAATAGGCAATAAAAATAAATATTGTTTGGTCAATTTACAAGTTATACAGTAGTCCAGAAACTTACGGACGTACTTAGCCATATGCTCAAACCAATAAAATGAATACATTTTGTCCAAAGTCTTTTCCCACCCAAGATGTTCGATTTCTTTCATGGACATAATTAACTATAGACCATCTAAATGATCTGGGGACAACAGGGAGGCACCTGGTTTTGCCGTTTCTTTGAATTTTACGAAAAAGCTTTTTTGATCGTATTTCGTAACTTGTTGCCAAAGTCTCGCCAAGTTCGTTGTTTTCTATTTTAGAAATGATCAAAAAAGTTTCTGGATCTTTCTGCTGTTCAGCAACAAGCCAGTTGTCTGTGATTTCAGCTAATAGGATACGCTTACTTTCTGCACTTGTCTGCATTTTGGGTTGTCGCGGATTACGTGGAAGAAAATCAACATGTGCCATTTTAGCACCTGGTCTATACTGAATATCAAAATCAAAGGACTGCTTATATGCCCACTAGCGGTGAACTCTTGGTGCAAGTTCTATTTTCTGGCGAGTAGCTTTTATCGAGTTACGATCGGTAAAGACTACAAAATGTCGCCCATGTATATAGTGCCGGAAATGTTTCAAGAATTGTGTACGGCTAATGTATCAAGCTCGTATAAATGATACCGGGACTCGGTCGAAGATATTTGCTTAATATAAAACTCTATAATGCGAGGCTTGTTATCTACACTATGAAATTCATACTGGCCATAACCATTCATACTGGCATCAGTATGTAGTTTAATGGGATACTGCTGATCAAATATAATAAGGACTGGCTCGTACAATGATTCAAGGCAGAAAAGGTGTACACAGACTTTGTTTTAAATAATTCTATCTTATCGATCGTTATCGTTGCACCAAAACCCTGAATTACATTTTCACGACCAATTATTATGTTATAATTAATGTGACTGTTGAGAACTATGTGAAAAAGTACTTCGAGGCAGTATCCGCTTATAATAACATTCGATAGAATTTGAAGTGTACTCGTTCTTTCTGGAACATTTAATCAGTGTTTGCAAGCGCGCTTTCTTGCTTGAATTTGAATGAATTTTCTGGAACATTCATTTTCATTCTTGGCAAATGAAAATGCCCTCAGCTCATTTTGCAACTCATTGCGCGTCTTTATAGTGGTTGAAAACATTGTACGTTGCAGTCTGTTGTCGACATTTGCTGCATGTGCTAATACAACTGACACTGCAATTTCTTCCGTCGTAATTTACTTCCATTTGTCCATAAGCGTTGTTATTAATCGGCTTCCGTACAGTGCAAGGCTCTCACCGTCATTGGGGCGCCAGTTGAGAACATTAAATACTGCTGCTGCTGGCGTCTCGCTGCCTTCAAACTGCTGCAGAAACATTTCTTTAAATTGACTCCAAGTCATTCCAGAAAAACATATTAATGATAGCCAGTTGGAAACGTTACCCTCCAATGATTTGCTTAATGCGGCATCATTAGTGTGTTGTTTTTGGCTAAAAAGTCGCGCACAAGCAACGATGTGTGAGCAGAGGCGTTATCGTGGTGCAAAAGCCAATTGTTGTTCTTCCACAAATCCGGGCGATTCTAGCGAATTGCTTCGCGCAAATTGCGCATAACTTTTTTTTTTTTTTTTTGGAATAAAAATTCTTTATTGCCCCCCGAAGAGGCGCAACATTCATCCTCGATTGACAATGATATCTTAACCAAAAAGCGATGACTTCTAACGGTTCTCCAAGCTGTAATAGTGGTTGATGTTGTTGCTTACTTCTTGTAACCTCAGCTGGAGCGACGACCACGAGCAACTTGCGTCCCTTAGAGCGAACATATGGTCGAGTGTGCTTTGCCGAAGTGCTTGAAGGCAGTACGGGCGGTACGTCTACCTTGGAGCAGCAGGGTGTTCTTGCCGGTGGGCGAACGGAGGGCCAACTGATAGAAAGTCAGCACCTCACCGCCGGCCTGAGTGACATGCAGTGCGCACAGCGACAGCTTGGGGACCACCAACAGACGGGCGTCATCAGTAACGGTACCAACAACACAACGGTTGACTCTGGCTGGTTGGCCGCCTTGAAGAAGCGAGCACATGCTGGAGTGACATTGGTGGCCTGTTTACTTTGCTCAAAATGATACGCTTGAACTTCTTGTTCCTACGACGCTGCAGAAATCGGTAAAATTTGACGAACAAGCGCAGGTAAACATCCTGAGATTTGGGTTCGGTTCTGCGAACGTTACGATCGTACTTGTGGTTGATATCAATACCCATTTCGGCGACAGGAAAAGGAAAGAAGGTAATATTCCTCATTGACTGTTGACCATTGACCCACCACGCTCCTGCAATCGAAGAACACTCCACTCTCCACTTCATTAATTTTTCGTCTGTTGTTGAAGTGCTCGCGCGTCCGGCACGCTCTTTGTCGTTCACATCTTCTCGGCCTACTGAGAACATTTTGTACCACCGATAAACGTTGCTTCGGTCCAAGGTAGCTTCTCCGTATGCCACAGTCAACATGTGTGGATGCACACTTAATTTCGTTTTTCCAATAAAATTTGATACAGGTTCTTTGATCCATTTTTTGAATAGGTAAAATTCGAAGACGATCCACAACACGTGCAAGCAAAGCAGCTGTCAACAATTAAGGGAACATTGAAAATGGCCGAGCTTGTCAGCATAAGTGACAGACATGAGTACAAACATAATGCCACAAAAAAATTGAAATTCGATTATACCTAACACGCGATAATTAAAAATTCGCGATACTTTTTGAACACTCCTCGTATATTAATGATGACATTCTTAAACTATTAATATTAACGATACGACATATATGTATGTACATGGCCGCTTGGCATCAAACTCCTGGTTGACGCATAAAACATCATCGGCCGAAGCCTTCATTTGGCGCGACTTGTTGAATTCAGATCAGATCATCGCCACTATTCAGTGTTATGTATAATATCTTATATTATATATATATCTATATATATCTAAAGCGAGTCAAGAAAAATGTTAATTTTGCAGATCTCTGCAATGCAAGTTCCCCATGGTTCTTATTGGATTGCAACTTTGCATTTATTTCTTTGCAATTAGAACTCAGCAGAGCATTTTTTTTGCGTTTGTTTTGTGTACTCAATATCTATTTTGATTCTAAGTGGCCCTAAATATACTAAAAACGTATTTTGTATTTATAAACACACTGTAAAAAAACAAAAAAAAAACAAAACAAAATAAAATTTAGTGTTATAACCACGTAGAGTCGCATCGCGGATCATCAAAAGCAAAAAATTCACAAGCAGCCACAACTTCTACTATGCCGCTACCTCACTATAGCCTTTGTGGTTGCATTGCATTATGAGACCACTAAGATTATCTTGCATAACTAAAACCACTATATGATGTATTTCATTCTTAATTCTTCTTCCCCCATCTCAACAAATTCTGTTTAATCAAATTAATTTGAATTAAACATAAATAAATAAACTTGATTAGTGTACATTTGGTCACTAAATTTGTTAAATCCAGCTCTAATAATAGCTGAGATCAATGTTATCATACGGACGGACATGGCATGAATACATGAATATATATACTATATGGGTTCTGAGATATCTCCTTCTGTTGCATACATTTTCGGTTGGCGCAATGATATAATACCCTATAATACGGTATATAAAAAAAAAAACACTTTAAAGGTTTAAGCTTAGGAAAAAGTAACACTTTACAGGTAAAAGTCTATGAAAAATAAATGTATTAATATGAGCAAATATAATAATGACACTTCCAGATGAGCTCCATAATTCAATTAAAAAGACAGTCCTACATACAATTTGCATAATATGTCTCATTTCAACTGTACAGACACAAATTCTAGAAGTAAGCCCCATAAATGCTTTACGCGACTACCTATTTTAACTTAGATTAACATATCTACCTAAGAATTACGAATACCATTATATATCCACAAATTAAACTAAAACACATATGCAGAACTCACGAAACAACAAAACGGTTGGCACACTCACTTAAATCCAATATTAAATAGAAAAACTCAACAGGAAAATGAAAGAACTAAAATAAGGCAAACCGCAGAAAACACACTCTTACTTATTTTATGGACACAATTTATAAATATTTGATTATCACATCATAAGAAAACAGAGTAGAATTATATCAAAATATAAATAATATTTCTGAAAACAGCATACAAGCTGGCCATATCATAAAAGCAATAAGCCGAAGTATCAAAGCAACCAATTATTTAAGTTTCATTACAACGATTTACTGATACTCCGTGCAACTAACCAAATTTTGAATTTTTAACCAACAACGTTTTAAACATGATACACTAACCCATTTTTGAAATTTTCCTATATTGAGACAAAAGCAAAAATAAACCGTACGTTGTACAAAACAATCAGTTTTACACAGCAAATTCTAAAGAATTAGTCATAAACAAATGTGTCACAGGTATACTTAAGCAAGTATCAAACGTGATAGTCGACCACGACCACGATAAAAATTTAACACAAATAATATAACTTGCACTGCATTTAGCTTTATCTACTTCCCACGACAAGTAAGTTCTTTTTGAATTTTCTCCAAAAAAAAAATGAAATATAAACTGCTGACAGCAGCAATTGTGATTGTGAATGTGTCAAGTTATTTCATAAACTTTTTTTTTAATAAATAAAGAAATCAATTTAATACATCTACAAATTTATGCTGTGTGTTGTGTCAACTAAGTCAGCTATTTCATAAAAAAAAAAAACAACATTAACACAAACTCATTCTAAAATTAATTCAAGCTAAGAATTTGTTTTACACACATGAGCATTTGAGTTGGTCAGACGCGTTACATAACATCACAAGTCGGAAAGGCTACAGTCGAGTCGGAAAAACACGTGCCAAATGTGAACAATGTGTTCTTGATTTTTATTTCTTTTCGTCTCTAATGTGATCTGCCTATGCAAGTTCCACCCGATTCTTATTGGATTTTGCCCTTTGCTTTTAATACTTTGCAGTTATAACTCACCAGAGCGCTTTAAATTATGCATGTGTGAAAGAGACGCCTATATTTGGTGCCACACAATACATCTCAACATATGTAATCAGATTTCTCGTTTGTTTTTTGTATTGTTGCTCAATGTCTCTTTCGATTCTATGTGGCTTTAAATATACTAAATACTTATTTTGTATTTTGCAACACACTGTAAAATAAAATAAACGAGAGTCTGAGAGCGTAAAAGGCTCAGGCAGATAATACTACGCAGCAGATTAGGATAACTTATACAAATTAAAGGTTATTCAAATAAAAAAAGCAAGGCTACCTTCGGCTTGCCGAAGGTTTCATACCCTTGCAGTTATACAAAATATAAAATATATTTGGATTGCTGCTAGTTTCTGTGGTATTAATTGAACAATTAAAACAGTACAGGAAGTCGAGATTTTTACCTGATTAAGGCTATGAATCAAACACTTGCTTCGAAAAAAAATAATTCTACATTTTTAATGCTTTTGTATATACCTGGATTTCTTATATACTTAACACAAAATGTTATGAGGAAATGTCTTTGTGTTGTAAAGGATCTGTTGGTCATAAAATCTATGTTTGGAAAGTTCTCATTCAAAAATATGTTTGACAGCTATATGGTTTTTTGTTTAACAGCTACATGTAATAGTACTCAGGTTTCCATTAAATTGCAACATGAACCTTTATTAGGCCGTTCGTTGATCGTTATAAGTTATAAAAGTTCGATTTCGAACTTTATTATTAGGGACACACTTAGATTTGGATGTGGTAAGCCTGATAGCTATATCTTGAAATATAACGAAAATCGGCCGATAGGCTCCATGACAGCTATACGATATATCAGGCCGATCTGGCCCATTCCGACTTATTTAAAGAGGGCAGATATAAGAAGCTTGTGAGCAAAGTTTCATGAAGATAGCTCAATAACTGGGGGACTAATTTGAGTTGCAACAGACAGACGGACCGACTGATTGTTCCTATAACAGCTATAGAATATAAACGTCTGAGATATTTAAATGGAAAAACTAAGGGCGGGTTACTGTATAACATTAAAAAGTATTGATAATGTGCGGTATTTCCAAAAACAAAAAAAGGTTTGCATACGAAAACCCTGATTTCAGCCGATTGTTCCTATGTCAGCTATATGTTATAGTGGTCCGATTTAAATATAATTTTGACAGCACATTAAGAACGTAATAAGAATAGGATTTGCCAAATCTTGTTGCAATATCTTGAAAAACAACAAAAATCGGCCGATAGCTTCTATGACAGCTATACGATATATCGGTCCGATCTGGCTCGTTCCGACTTATTTACAGCTTACAGCAATAAGAAGCTTGTATGTCAAGTTTCATGAAGATAGCTCAAAAACTGAGAGACTAGTTTGCGTTGCAACAGACGGACAGACGGACATCCATATTTCGACTCCTCTGGTGATGCTGATTCAGAATATATATACTTTATAGGGTCGGAGATATCTCCTAAGGTGCGTTGCAAACTTCTGGCTAAAATTAATATACCCTCTGCAAGGGTATAAAAAAAAAAGTTGCCACATAATTAAAAAAAAGTCTTCTGCTGCTGGAGTTGAACTCGGGTACTAACATCAGGAAAAACCGACATAAGCACATGGCCACAGGGTAATACTATTTCTTGTATATCTTCTTTATTTATCAGCCGATCTTATTGAAATTTATTGCCAACACACCCGCATGGTGGTTTTTATCACATGTATAAAAAATAATTGCTGTAGAGCTATATTTGCAGCTACAATCGACTTTTTTTTCGATTTATGGGGGCGGATGGAGGCGTGGCAAAAATCCAAAATAAACTTGATCTGCGTGCAGAATTAACACATATTGTCTCCAAATTTGGTAGCTCTAGCTCTTATAATAGATGAGATCTAGGTTTTCACACGGACGGACAGGCAGATGGACTATATCGACTCGGCTGTTCATGCTGATTCAGAATATATATACTTTATGGGGTCGGAGATTTCTCCTTCTGCCTGTTACAAACATTTTCGGTTTGCACAAAGTTATAATACCCTTATACTCTTCGAGTAGCGGGTAAAAAAGGAGTTCAGGAAAATTATCCTGAGAAACCTAAAAGCGTTTTCGACCTCCAACGAGGCATTACCATTTTACACCTCGGTCGTGGCCACGATCAGAACGGAAGATAATGAGCCAGTATTTACTAGTTTATATCACCACCCTATGGGTGTCGCAGATTTTGTAAACAGCGAAATCAAACAGCTACTGGAACAAGGCATAATTCGACCGTCCAGGTCCCCTTACAACAGCCCATCATGGGTTTTTGATAAAAAAGGTTTTGATGCCGATGGAAACAGGAACAAGCGGTTTGTAATTGATTTTAGGAAACTAAATGAAAAAACAATCGCCGACCGATATCCAATGTCCAGTATTCCCATGATTCTCGCAAACTTGGGAAAAGCAAAATTTTTCACATCCTTAGATTTAAAATCAGGATACCACCAGATTAACCTCCCAAAACAGGATCGTGAAAAGTCCGCGTTTTCGGTAAACGGGGGAAAGTATGAATTTTGCCGTCTACAATTTGGCCTCAAAAATGCAGGCAGCATTTTTCAAAGAGCCATAGATGATGTTCTGAGAGAACACATCTGAAAAATATGTTACGTCAATGTAGACGACGTAATAATATTCTCAGAAAGCGAAGCCGATCACCTCAGACATATTGAAATGATTTTAAAATGCTTGATTGACGCTAACATGAGAGTATCCCACGAAAAAACAAAATTTTTCAGGGATAGCATAGAGTACCTCGGATTTATAGTTACCAGGTAAAAGCCATAAAAGAATACGTCGAACCCAAGAACTTATTCAGTTTTAGATCATTTTTAGGCTTGGCGAGCTACTACAGAAGATTTGTCAAAAATTTCGCCTGCTGAATTACACTATGCCACAAATGAAAGGGAATTGCTAGCGATAGTGTGGGCTTTGGGTAAATTACAAAATTTTTGTACGGGACAAAACAAATTAACATATTTACCGATCACCAACCGCTCACCTTTGCAGTATCGGACAGAAACACAAATGCGAAAATAAAAAGGTGGAAAGCCTACATTGATGAGCACTATGCTAAGATTTTCTACAAACCAGGAAAAGAAAATGTAGTAGCAGACGCCTTATCTCGACAAGATACTATTAACAATTTACAAGACCAACCGCAATCTGACGCTGCAACGGTTCACAGCGAATTATCATTGACCTACACGGTCGAATCCACTGACAAACCAGTCAATTGTTTCAGAAACCAGATTTTTTTGGAAGAATCATGTTTCTTCTTGAAACAATGTAAAATATTATTCGGCAGAAAAATTCGCCATTTAGTTAACTTCACTGACAAAAACGCCGTATTTGAAACACTCAAAGACATCGTAAATCCAGACGTTGTAAACGCAATATATTGCGATTTATTAACATTAGCTCGTTTTCAAAACGAACTTGTATCACATTTTCCGAGAACCAAGTTCTGGCACTGCAAACATTTCGTGACAGACATAACTGACAAGAACGAGCAGTTGGAGATCATTACTACCGAACATAACCGTGCGCACCGAGCCGCACAAGAAAACGTCAAACAAATTCTTACGTCAATGTAGACGACGTAATAATATTCTCAGAAAGCGAAGCCGATCACCTCAGACATATTGAAATGATTTTAAAATGCTTGATTGACGCTAACATGAGAGTATCCCACGAAAAAACAAAATTTTTCAGGGATAGCATAGAGTACCTCGGATTTATAGTTACCAGAGGGGGAGCGAGAACAGACCCAGAAAAGATAAAAGCCATAAAAGAATACGTCGAACCCAAGAACTTGTTCAGTTTGAGATCATTTTTAGGCTTGGCGAGCTACTACAGAAGATTTGTCAAAAATTTCGCCTCAATAGCAAGACCTCTGACAGACATACTGAAGGGTGAAAACGGCTCGGTAAGTAGACATATGTCAAGGAAAGTTGCAGTTGAATTCAACAAAACTCAGCGCAACGCATTTGAATGTCTGCGGAATATTTTGGCATCAGAATATGTCCTACTTATATACCCAGATTTAAAAAAAACCATTCGACGTAACCACCGATGCATCCGCAAACGGCATTGGCGCAGTTTTGTCTCAAGAAGGTAGACCAATCAGTATGATTTCCCGAACACTAAAACAGGCTGAATTACACTATGCCACAAATGAAAGGGAATTGCTAGCGATAGTGTGGGCTTTGGGTAAATTACAAAATTTTTTGTACGGGACAAAACAAATTAACATATTTACTGATCATCAACCGCTCACCTTTGCAGTATCGGACAGAAACACAAATGCGAAAATAAAAAGGTGGAAAGCCTACATTGATGAGCACTATGCTAAGATTTTCTACAAACCAGGAAAAGAAAATATAGTAGCAGACGCCTTATCTCGACAAGATACTATTAACAATTTACAAGACCAACCGCAATCTGACACTGCAACGGTTCACAGCGAATTATCATTGACCTACACGGTCGAATCCACTGACAAACCAGTCAATTGTTTCAGAAACCAGATTTTTTTGGAAGAATCATGTTTCTTCTTGAAACAATGTATAATATTATTCGGCAGAAAAATTCGCCATTTAGTTAACTTCACTGACAAAAACGCCGTATTTGAAACACTCAAAGACATCGTAAATCCAGACGTTGTAAACGCAATATATTGCGATTTATCAACATTAGCTCGTTTTCAAAACGAACTTGTATCACATTTTCCGAGAACCAAGTTCTGGCACTGCAAACATTTCGTGACAGACATAACTGACAAGAACGAGCAGTTGGAGATCATTACTACCGAACATAACCGTGCGCACCGAGCCGCACAAGAAAACGTCAAACAAATTCTTCGCGACTACTTCTTTCCGAAAATAAACAAACTGGCTTCCGAAGTAGTTGCAGACTGCAAAGTTTGCTCCACAGCTAAGTATAACAGACAACCCAAGAAACAAGAACTTGGGAAAACACCAATACCGACCTATATTGGGGAAAGATTGCATATTGATATAAGTTAACAACAGAAACTTTTGTTACTCCTCTCGACGGCCGATACAATGAACTCTTAGTACTTTGCCTGCAAGAATTGTGCAACAAAGTATTCTAAGAAAAACAAGAGTTCAAAATCCTAAATCAACAATATTATAAACATCCGCCGCGACGAACCCACGCAACACCGAAATTGCAGAGATTGCAATTCGATCCAGTTCAAACCACTCCAATGCTCCGCCTAGCTGCCGATCACGCCATCAGCGACGACGCCAACGTTCTGCCGACACCTCTGCCAGACACCCACAGCTTACTTAGGGCTTACTCTAATTCTCAATGTTTAGTTCTTAATTCGAATTCGAAATAAATGGTCAACTCGCGAATTGGACTCGTGTTTTAATTATATCCGTAGTGATATTGAACTAAAACAGTTGTGGTATTAACTTATATCAGTTGTGTTATCGACTAATATCAAGTGTGATATTAACTGGCGCCCGAGCAGGGACCTGATGAGAAGGAAATCTTGTTAAGTCAGATTAGTACATCAGTACGACTCCATCAGTCCCAAAAACCCTGTTGCATTCTTTGGTACGCGGATTTACTAAAGGCAACCTATAGGCGGACTACGCGTTCTGTCAAGGTCCGACCGCAGAACATCCTCTACGCGTGTGCATCGCAGGATCCCGAGTAACGACGTAAAAAGGACAACATCCGGATCACCAGGAGGAGTAGCCGTATCAAGTTAGCAATGTAAGTAGAGTTAAGTGAATCAGATTACCTAAACGAAATAAGAAGATAAGAAAACTAAAGCACAAATAATTCAAAGTAAAAATAGCGATAGGTTAAAAGCAAAAACAAAGTGAAAATGTTTAAAGAAATTGACGAAAGTCCGTGAATAAAATAAATAAGCGTAAAGCAATAAAATAAAATATCACTGCACTACCAATAAAAAAGCAGTATAACAAGCTCAATCTTGCGAATCCCAAGGGACCCTCCAAGGTAGAAGAGCAAAACCAGACACTGGTTTTCAACAATTAAAATAAATTAAATTCACTTTAAACAGAACACAGTTCTTTGATCACGTTCCTTTGCTAAAACTAAATAAAGTAAAATTCGAAATTAAAAGCAATTACAATTCATACGCAACCAAATAAGTTTAAAAAAGTTTTATGATTCATAATTTAAAGTAAATTTCAATTGAATAAAATTTTTAATACGCGATTAAATTTTACTATAAAATAATTAAATTAGGAGTAAGTTTCAATATTAACGTGCTATAAAATTTGCTATTAAACACTATTGATTATTAAGATCTATTTAAGTTTTAAATCAAACATAAATTAACTAAATAATTGAACGAATTTATCAACAAATCTTAAGTAACACATTTTAAAATATTTTGTTCCCTCATTCATTTTATACACTTAAATAATTGATTCTATTGCTATAACCATACTTAGTTACGCGTAACCATACTAAACAAATTGACTATTCGATATCACAGTAATTCTTTATCTCAATGGAAATTTCTCCTTATGGCAAATTTCAACAATTTAATTAGACCACCAGTGCTCAACTTAGAAACAGAATCCGAGGCAATAAACCGAACAGAACCTAACGCACCTAATCTAATTCAACAACACAGACAGGTCGCAAGACAAGAAACACACCAACAAAACAGAAACATAATGGCACAGCCCGAACAACTAGCCGAAATCGTTCGTCAGATTCTGGCCGAACAACTCCCAACTCTCTTGCATCAAAGTCAAAGTTCTAGCTTTGATTTCGCAAATGTCGAGAGCCAGGGTATTAACCCAGAACATCAACATAATTTACAAGATTTAGACAAAGTCCCCGATATTGTAAGATCTTTGCATGATTTTTCCGGTGACCCAGCTGAATTCGGTTCCTGGAAAAGGAGTGTAGATAGAATATTAGAAACTTATGCTCACACCGTAGGCACAGCAAAGTATTTCGGTATTTTGCACACAATTCGAAATAAGATAAAAGGCATCGCAGACATTGCCCTCGATTCTTATAATGTCCCGTTGAACTGGACAGCAATCTCAAAGTGCTTAACATTACATTACGCAGACAAACGAGATATTTCCACCTTGGAATATCAAATGACAACAATATTCCAAAAGCCCAATCAGACAGTTGAAGAATTCCATCAAGTTGTTTACAGACATTTGTCTCTAATACTCAATAAAATAAGTTGCATGGAATTGGGCAGGGAATCAGAATTGGTTATGACCAAGTTGTACAGGGATAAAGCTTTAGATACCTTTATCCGAGGTCTCCGTGGCGACCTCCCCCGGTTGCTGGGCATAAAAGAACCCACTGACTTGCCATCTGCTTTGCACTTGTGCCTAAAGTTGGAAAACCAGACTTACCGTATCAATCACGCTTCGGGCAAAATTCAACAGAACACTTTTAGAAGCACACCTCAAGGGCCGCCTCCACGCCCACTACCTATACCCAATAATATGGGTTACCAAACCAGACCAATACTACCCCCCAGACCCATGCCAGCAGGAGTGTTTAATGCTAACTTTGGACACCCACAATACCGACCAGCACCGAATAATTTTGGGCAACAATTTCGACAAGCTCCGATAGCACAACCCCCATCACACCAACCGTATCCACCACCTCGTCCGATTGCAACAAAACCCCAACCACGACCAGAGCCAATGGACGTGGACAGAAGCCTTCACTCTAGGCAAATTAATTATATGAGCCGGCCTCAATTTGATGCCTCTGGTAAATTACCCCTAATACCTATTACAGATCCAGCCAAAAGACAAAGAAATTTTAATATCCAAACTGAAATCGAACAACAAACTGAGGCAGAACAAGGAGCACCGACAATGGCCGATTACGAACAGACTTTAGCAGAACAAGATGAACAGACAGACTATGAACAAACACTTGGTGAATACACAGAAGTGATTGACAGCAATGACCAAGAACCAGAGCATGACTATTCCTCTCTCAATTTTTTAGGGTAACTGACTCTTCACTGCCATATTTTGAATGTAAGGTGAGGAGTGGAGAAATCTTAAAAATATTAATTGATACCGGCTCTAATCGAAATTATATTCAACCAAAACATGTCTCAAACCCGGTACCAAACAAAACCATATTCAATGCTGTCTCTGTAGGTGGCGATATAAAAATAACTCATCACAAAAACGCCAATTTATTTAACGATCTAAGTACAATAGTTAAATTTTTCCTATTACCAACTCTCAAAACTTTTGACGCGATATTAGGCAATGACAGCTTAAAAGAATTAGGCGCAGTCATTGACACAAAAAACCAAATGATGCATTTAAAAATTGGCACAAATATTCCCATTAAAGAAAAAAAAATTTGAATCAGTCAATGTAATAATACCAAGGTTGGATCACCTTACACACAATCAGCGATTTGAATTAAATCGCTTACTCAAAAATTACCCAACCTTATTTGCCGAACCGGATGACAAACTGACCTACCTCACAAATGTAAAAGCCGAAATACGAATAAATACTGACACACCAGTTTACTCTAGATTTTATCAGTACCCAATGGCTTTAAAAGCTGAGGTTGATAAACAGGTTAAAGACCTTTTAGAGAATGACATAATACGACCATCGCGTTCCCCATATAATTCACCTGTGTGGATCGTTCCAAAAAAACAGGATGCTTCCAACGTAAAAAAATATAACAAGCTTTTTTCCGTTTTAGACCTTAAAAGCGGATTTCACCAAATTCCATTAAAAGAGAAAGATATAGAAAAAACAGCATTTTCCGTAAACAATGGAAAGTACGAGTTTACTAGGCTCCCCTTTGGTTTAAAAAATGCCCCTTCAATATTCCAACGTGCCTTTGACGACATCCTTAGGGAACACATAGGAAACATTTGCTACATTTACATTGATGACATTATTGTTTTTAGCAAAGACGAAGAGTCTCATTGCAAAAATCTGAAAACGATTTTTGAAACACTAAGTGCAGCAAACGTTAAATGCCAACTAGACAAGTGCGAGTTCTTTAAGAACAAAGTAGAATTCTTAGGATTCGTTATATCAGATAAAGGAATAGAGACTAACCCAACAAAGGTAGAAGCCATAGCTAACTATCCGAGACCAAAGACCTTAAAGGAATTAAGATCCTTTCTTGGGCTATCAGGATACTACAGGAGGTTTATACTGGGCTATGCTACAATGGCCAAGCCACTGACTGATTTGCTTAGAGGGGAAGACGGACGCATTTCAAAGGGAATGTCGGCAAAGAAATTGATTCACTTAGACGATAAAGCAATAAAAGCCTTCGAACAGTTGCGCAGTACACTGATATCCAAAGATGTAATACTCCAATACCCAGACTTTGCTCTCTCTGACTATGCGATAGGAGCAGTATTATCACAATCCAACAGACCAATTTCATTTATATCTAGAACACTTTCTAAAACTGAGGAACAATACCAAACGGCAAAGAAAGAAATGTTAGCAATACATTGGGCTGTTAATTTCTTCAAGGGATATCTTTACGGTGGTTCAAAGGTAAAAATCTATACCGATCACGAACCACTTACGCACGATTGCAACTGGAAAGGTGGGATAGCTATTAGAAGGTGGAAGTCTTATTTGGATGAATATAATAAAGAATTGCTCTACAAGCCAGGGAAAGAAAATGTAGTAGCAGACGCACTATCGAGGGCACCAAGGCAAGTTGAAATTAATTCATTGACAGCAACTCAACATAGCGCTCAAAGTTCTAGCCACAATTTGATATCAAATGTTGAATCTCCGATTAATGTTTTTAAAAACCAAATTTTTATACTTAAAGAAGAGCCACCTGACTATAAATTTACCCTTCCATTTCCCACATTCCATAGGCATACAATATCGCAGCCAACATACTCGGACGATGATTTAATACAAATTTTAAGAAAACATCTTTATCCCACAGTCATTAATGGCATTCACACAACAGAAGATATAATGGGCCAAATACAACGAATTTATCCAGAACATTTTCGATCTTTTAAAGTCAGATTTAGTCAGAACCAGGTAGAAGACATAGTTAATGAAACAGATCAAGACGAACTTATCCTTAAAACTCATAATAGGGCACATAGAAATGCCGAAGAGAATAAAATCCAATTATCCGAAAAATGCTATTTTCCCAAAATGAAATCTAAAATTTTAACATTAGTAAAACAGTGTCAGGTGTGCAAGGAAGGAAAATATGATAGGCATCCCACAAACCCAGAAATAATGGAAACTCCAATTCCTGAGTTTCCGGGACACACAATCCATATAGATATTTTCTCTACAGAAAAAAAAACTGGTACTAACGGCAATTGACAAATTTTCTAAACTTGCGCAAGCAAAATTAATAAATTCAAAATCAATAGAAGACATAAGAAAACCCTTACATGACATCCTATTCTATTTTGGCGTACCAAAATACGTCGTAATGGATAATGAAAAATCTTTTAATTCCGCTACAATAACTTTTATGATGAGAGATCAGCTGGGCATACAAATTTTTAAAGCACCCCCTTATAAAAGTTCCGTAAACGGACAAATAGAACGGTTTCATTCTACCCTCGCTGAAATTATGAGATGCTTAAAAACTAAACAGGTACACCGAACTTTTGAAGAACTATTAGATTCAGCTGTCTACGAATACAACTTCACAATTCACTCTGTAACAAAAAAGCGTCCATTAGAAATATTTTTTGGCAGAAATATAACCACTGACCCAGGAGAATATGACAAAAGCAGACAAGATAACATCGAAAAACTGAAATCAAAACAAGCAACAGACTTAAAAAACCATAATGAAAAACGCAATAAGGTCAAAGACTATGAGCCAGGGCAAATAGTGTTTATAAAGCAAAACACAAGACTAGGTTCTAAACTGTCCCCACGGTACAAGAAAGAAACAGTAAAGGAAAATAGACATACAACTATTATCACAGAAACAGGAAGAATCGTTCACAAGAGTAACATAAAACAAGAGTAATAATAAATTTTTTTTTTTAGTCCGATACTGCCTAGGGAAACATGTCCGTATTCGTCTGAAGTAAGAAACATAAAATGAAATAAAAATTTTTTATAATAAATACCCTCTAACTCACAATTGTTGTCCGTTTGCGGGTATCGATCCGATCGTGAGGGATCGGCCTATACCCTTAAAAAATTAATTCGTTCACTGAATAAATGATTTCATATACATTTTTTTTCTTCTTCTCCTTTTCCCCATTACAGGATTTTCTTATTTTTAATGCTTCTGCCATTAGCATTGGCAAATATGGAAATCACTAATTACACCGACGCTCAAACCGTCTCAGTGTACAAAGGATTAGGGAAACTACAAATATCATCAACTAAATTAATCCATCTAATAGACCTAGAACAGCTAGAAACAGAATTGTACAAAATACGAGAACACACAATTAATGACTTAAAAGAAAGCTACCTCTACCATACACTAACACACGAAATAGTTCAGGCATTTACCGCATTAAGTACTCTGACCTCAAAATATCGCAAAGTTCGATCAATCAATTGGATTGGTTCAGCTTGGAAATTTGTGGCAGGAAATCCGGATCATGACGACTTAACTATGATCGAAAATAATTTAAATAGCCTTATAACTAACAATAACGATCAGGTAATAGTTAATAAACAACTGCAAAGTAGAATCAATAATTTAACAACAATCTCAAATATGCTTACGAACTCAATAAAAAAGGATAACAATTTTAACAATGAAATAGCAACAAGTCTGCAAAATCAGGTCAGATTGATAAAAGAAGAAATTGTAAACATTAAATATGCCATTCAATGGGCAAAAATTAACGTAATTAACACACTCCTTTTAAACGAATTTGAACTAAATGAAGTAAATAAAATATTTCAAAAAAACAATATTACCTCTTTATCAATCGAAGAAATGCTAGAATTTGTTGATGTTTCAGTATTACATAATAAAACAGCGATTATCTATATCATCAAAATACCAGAACTAGACCCCACTACCTATCAAGATATGTTGATAAAACCCGTTATAAAAAATAACTCTATTGTACACTTAGAAACGAATGAAATATTCATAGCACAAAAAGAAATCATTAATGTACCCAAAAACTGTAAAATATCCAATTACTTAAAAATATGTAAAAAAGAAAACACTGTAAATCTAAAACAAACAAAATGTATTGCTAAGTTAATTGAGGGAAAGGAAGCGCTGTGTGACTTCAGTAATGCAGAACATATTCAGGAAATAGAGGAGATCGATGGCAGCTTAATATTACTTAACAACTACACCGGCAACTTAATACACAACAACATAACTTACAATCTAAAAGGAACATACCTGGTTCATTTCTGGAACGATACCGTTCAAATAAATAGCAAGCAATTCAACAATAAAGAAAAATCTATCCTAAAACCCGGAACACCAATAATTCAAATGTCACCCATAGAAGTGGAGAGGTTAAAAATTTTGTCATTGGAATCACTGGAGGCCCTCAACATCAAAAACACAAAGCACTTAAATAACATAACAACACACTCTACCATAAACCGCATCGCGATCCTGTGCTTACTGGGCACCGTCATACTTCTTTCAATAATCTCCAAAATCCACTTTAAGCCCAGAGAGAAAGTAACCATTCAAATTCAACAAGAGCTTCCCACGTTTAATAATAAACTTAAAATAAATAATTTAAAGCCAAAGCCGATACAGCCCGAATTCAACAATATTCCCTATTTCTAACACCCACTTGAGGACAAGTAGGATCCTGAGGGGGGAGAGTTAACAACAGAAACTTTTGTTACTCCTCTCGACGGCCGATACAATGAACTCTTAGTACTTTGCCTGCAAGAATTGTGCAACAAAGTATTCTAAGAAAAACAAGAGTTCAAAATCCTAAATCAACAATATTATAAACATCCGCCGCGACGAACCCACGCAACACCGAAATTGCAGAGATTGCAATTCGATCCAGTTCAAACCACTCCAATGCTCCGCCTAGCTGCCGATCACGCCATCAGCGACGACGCCAACGTTCTGCCGACACCTCTGCCAGACACCCACAGATTACTTAGGGCTTACTCTAATTCTCAATGTTTAGTTCTTAATTCGAATCCGAAATAAATGGTCAACTCGCGAATTAGACTCGTGTTTTAATTATATCCGTAGTGATATTGAACTAAAACAGTTGTGGTATTAACTTATATCAGTTGTGTTATCGACTAATATCAAGTGTGATATTAACTTATATTCTCAACTGACAAAAAGTTGTTTTTAACATGCGTCGATAAATTTTCACAATTTGCCATTACGCAACCCGTGGCGTCCAGAGCAATAGTCGACGTTTTAAATCCAATAATTCAATTGGTTAATATTTTCCCAAACATTAAGACCATATACTGCGACCCCAGACGCGTCAGCCTTTGAAAAAATTAGAATGTCTGAAACCCAATTAATTGAATCAAATAATAGACAGGTAATAATTAATTCAAAGACCCAAGAACAAATCAACCAACTCACTGATACAATTAATAAAATAATTAAAGCAAAAAGGAACGATTTGGTCGACACTCCACATCTATATGAAGCTTTATTAGCCCGAAAAAGAATGTTAATCAAGCGACGACGCCAACGTTCTGCCGACACCTCTGCCAGACACCCACAGATTACTTAGGGCTTACTCTAATTCTCAATGTTTAGTTCTTAATTCGAATCCGAAATAAATGGTCAACTCGCGAATTAGACTCGTGTTTTAATTATATCCGTAGTGATATTGAACTAAAACAGTTGTGGTATTAACTTATATCAGTTGTGTTATCGACTAATATCAAGTGTGATATTAACTTATATTCTCAACTGACAAAAAGTTGTTTTTAACATGCGTCGATAAATTTTCACAATTTGCCATTACGCAACCCGTGGCGTCCAGAGCAATAGTCGACGTTTTAAATCCAATAATTCAATTGGTTAATATTTTCCCAAACATTAAGACCATATACTGCGACAATGAAGCCGCCTTTAACTCATAGACAATCACATCATTGCTTAAAAACAACTACAATATAGATGCCAAAAACGCGCCCCCACTCCACAGTTCTTCAGACGGTCAAGTGGAACGGTTCCACAGCACCCTAGCAGAAATCGCGAGGTGCCTAAAGATAGATAAAAAAATCAACGAAACGGTAGAGTAAATTCTAAGGGCAACGGGTGAATACAATAAAACGATACACTCAGTCACAGACAAAACTCCCATGGAAATCATCCACGCAACACCAACTGAATTACGTCAGACTATACAGGATAGACTAACAAAGGCCCAACAGGACAACCTCGAAAGATGCAACCCATCGCGACAAAATAGGGTTTTTGAGGTGGGAGAAAGAGTTTTTTGAAAAACAATAAAAGACTAGGCAACAAACTGACCCCGTTGTGCACTGAGGAGAGGATACAGGCCGACCTGGGAACGTCGGTACTCATTAAAGGGAGGGTGGTCCATAAGGACAACCTTAAGTAAACTCGAACATTCAATAGGCTAATTATAAGTAAGCTTAAACACAAACTTATTCATTACTATTCCTTCATTGCAGGCTTATGATCATAATCTTTTACACGCTTGCACTACCACATGCACGGATTACCGATTTTTCTCATGCCAACTACATACCCGTAATAGACGGAAATGTTTTGGTTTTTGGTTTTTGAGCAACGCGAATTTTTGAAGCATACTAGTAACTTGTCCGATTTTAAAAGTATAATAGACGAAACCGAAAAAATGTCACAATTATTTCCTCTGTCGCATATGCGAAAATTATTAGATGTAGATATAGATCACATAAGGGGCTTACTATCCACGCTGACCATACACCATAAAATCGATAGGAGCTTAGATTTTTTGGGAACAGCCCTCAAGGTTGTCGCTGGCACCCCAGACGCGTCAACCTTTGAAAAAATTAGAATGTCTGAAACCCAATTAAAGAACAAATCAACCAACTCACTGATACAATTAATAAAATAATTAAAGCAAAAAGGAACGATTTGGTCGACACTCCACATCTATATGAAGCTTTATTAGCCCGAAAAAGAATGTTAATCACCGAAATACAAAATCTAATGCTCACAATTACCTTAGCTAAATCAAATATAATCAACCCTACAATTCTCGATCATTCAGACTTGAGATCTCTTATTGAACAAACGATAGATACACCAGTAATCAGCTTAATGGAAGCTTCAAATATCAAGGACTTTCAGTCCGAGAACATGATCCACATATTAATATCCTATCCTAGGGTTAAGTCCAATTGCAAAAAGGTTACAATTTTCCCCGTATCACATCAACATGTAATCCTACAACTAGATGACAACACCTTAGTAACATTTTAGCTCTCACCGAATGTATCAGTACAACACAAGACACATTCTGCAAGCTTGCGCACC
The DNA here is from genome assembly GCA_018151445.1 of Zaprionus inermis. NCBI lineage: Eukaryota > Metazoa > Arthropoda > Insecta > Diptera > Drosophilidae > Zaprionus > Zaprionus inermis. The sequence goes on along the minus strand of JAECXD010001053.1, from coordinate 13,880 downwards.
ACGACACCTGTGCACGATCATTCCACGCAGGAGGCACTGCCCATTGTAACACTCAGCCCAGCCACATGAAAGCTATCACGCTCATCGATGAAGGCGTCATGATCGTCAACGAAAGTCCAGCGCGCATCAGCACAGACGATGGCCCAGAGCTGTTAGCTAATGGCACACATCTCGTCACGTTCGAACACTCTGCCATCATAAATGGCACCAAATATGTGAACCATCGCACAACCATAAGTAAAACGACGGGTATAGAAGGTCATCACTTTTAAACATCATCGGTCATGATCCAGTACTCAGCTTGCCGCTACTCCACAGAATGAACAACCAAAATTTGCGCATCATTGAAGACTTCAGAAGGGAAGTGGAAAAGCTGGTTCACCCAAAATATGGTTCGCAATTGGAGTAGGTCTGAGCGTCATTTTATTCGGCTCACTCCTTCTTTTCCAAGTAATAAGAAGAAGACGAGACTCGATAGAAGTACAAAAAGCCATTGACAAATTCAGCGTAACCGAGGACGGTCCACGATCTTAAAAGGGGAGTAGTTAACAAACAAGAGATACCAATACTTTATTGGCTCCACTCGCATTTGTTATTAATCTACCCTCATTATAATTAAGCTTAGTCATCAGATTTTGGGATCAGCACACTCAACAAGAGCGACCAACGACGGTAACCTGACACTTGCTGATACCGCAAGTGTTACGTTGTCGCCTATGGTATGCTGAGTCGGCTTGCCGACTCTAAGCATTGCATAAACATTTCCTCTTTTAGCTTTAGATTCCACTTTATACATTTTGTACTTTTAGTTTTATATTGATCATACAACAGCACAAGCTGAAAATATATTGGTTCCACACTTGCCGTTAAAAATCTAAATATCTTTTATTGCTGAGTCCCTAGGCCAGTGATAAGGAGAGTCAGTCCTTCATAATCTTCAGCTACTGCTACCACATCCTGAAATCTACCCGCCGTTAATAGGAACGGCCAACCACCAGCTGCCGTCCATCAGAGATTACCCGTCTGAGGCAATTGGAACATTTTTTAATTTACATACATATTTGCGTTTGTATATAAGTTAACACATAAGTCTTGCGTAAGAAACACAAACAACTGCACATTGTCGCTCCAAGTAAATTCCGCTGACGTATGAGTTCAGCGCCCCGGCCGTTCGGTCGGCGACGGTAACCTGACACTTGAAAATATTGCAAGTGGCTGCGTTATCGTTTATGCTGAGTCGGCTTGCCGACTCTAGCTTGGAGCCTCAATACATCTCTTTGTACTTCCTAGTTTTTAGTTCTTACAAAGCTGCTCAATAAACTACAGCTCAACTCCACATAGCCGTAAAAATAACCTTGTTCTTAATTACACGACATTGCTACGCCACAAGGCTAGCAATATAACTAAGGGGGCGAAGTCAAGCCCTCCAACATAATCAACCTAAATTCAGTGTCAAAGGCGTACCTCTACTGCAGAAGGAAGACCCCCTGGACACCGAATAGGAGATTAATATAACTGGCGCCCAACGCAATAGGATCTACGAAATAGAAAACCATGTAAGTTCATTCAAGAAGTTTTCAAAAAGTTTTCAACATATAAAGAAAAGTTGCCAAAAGTTGGCTTGATTGGAAAAATAATTGCAATAATTACCACATAGTGTTTCATGCTCATGCGTGATAATAAATAACATTAACAACTAATTCAACTAGTTGACATAAAAGCAGGCATATGAGCCGCTTTGATTTTTATAGGAACATAAAAGTAGAGTGTGAGAGCGACGAAGACAGCAACTGGGAGACGGGCAATATTAGCCACGGACAGAACCATAACGATTCCCAAGTCCAAAACCCAGAGGCGTACTCTAGCCAAGCACCAAACCTAAACTTTACCCAAGTACCAAACCAGAACTTTACTGAAGTGCCAAACCATAGCCTTAGCGAAGCAATCATGGACGCGAACCAAGTACAGGCTTTAATACAGAACGCTGTTAGCCAAGCTTTGGCCCAGCAAGAAGAGAGGTTTCAGTCACAGCTGAACGCAGTGACAATCGATCTGAACAGTTTGCGCGTCCAAGCTCCTCAAGTGGAGAGCTTCAAGCGAATTGTCGTTCAGCCAGATGTCAGATGCGACATCCCTTTAGATATAATCAAGTCCGTTCCCGAATTCGAGGGGGGCTCTGACGAGAACGTAGCATGGAGGCAATCAGCCTGCGATGCTTACGAGTTATTCAAACCTTTTAATGGTAGCTGCGCTCACTATCAAGCAGTAACCATAATTAGGAACAAAATCACAGGCAATCAGCCTGCGATGCTTACGAGTTATTCAAACCTTTTAATGGTAGCTGCGCTCATTATCAAGCAGTAACCATAATTAGGAACAAAATCAGAGGGGCTGCAAGAGCCGTTCTGGTATCACATAATACAGTGCTTAATTTCGATGCTATAATAGCTAGATTAGATTGCTCTTATGCCGACAAGACATCACTACGGTTGTTAAGGCAAGGACTAGAAATGGTCAGACAAGGCGACTTGAGCCTAATGGACTATTATGACGAGGTTGAGAAAAAGTTAACACTTGTCACAAACAAAATAGTCATGACCCACGAAACCGAGCAAGCCACACTGCTCAACGAAGAAGGGACTTGCCATCAGCTTTGGCACTAGCCAGAGAATCTGAAGCAAGCATAGAACGAAGCATATTTTCTGCTACATATGTATGCCAGGGCTATGGCAGAAAGGGATCAAGCAAGGGAAGAGAATAGAAGATGCCCACAAAATTCAAAACAGGGAAAATACAATAAGCCCGAACGTGGACAACAACAAAATCCACATTACACTAGAAAACCACAGACCAACAATAGTAACAATTCCCAGGAGAAAAATAAAAGGGAGGAAACAAATCAAAAGCCACAACCAATGGAGGTCGAGTTCTCTTCCAAATTTAGGCAGCGTACTTATTACGGAAAACCCCAAGAGGAAGTAGAGCAAGCACAAAAAAGGTCAAATACTTCCGATAGAGCCACAGACCAAAGACGCCAACGGTTCAATAACATTGTTCAGAATGCCTCTCAAGAGCAGGACCCCAGTTACGCAGACGTGGCAGAGGCCGCTGTAACACAAACTGAAGAAGATAGTGAGGCAGGTTTCGAAAACGATTCTGTCAATTTTTAGGGAACGCTCCCGGCAGCCATTCATCAAGCGGCAATTGGGTGGGAGGACAATAAAAATACTTATAGACACAGGGGCGGCAAAAAATTACGTCAAGCCTTTAAAGGAATTAAATGGCGTAGTTCCTGTCGAAACCCCTTTCACCGTAAGCTCGATACACGGTTCGAGCGAAATAACGACGAAATGCCTTATGAAAGTATTTGGTCAGGTTTCCCCATTTTTTATGTTAGACACTCTCACTTCATTTGATGCCATTATAGGCTTCGACTTGCTAGCGCGAGCAGGAGTAGCATTAAATTTACAAGAGAACAAGCTCAGCTATCAGGACAAATCTGAGCAGTTACAATACCACACTTGTGAAAGCGTAAATTTCACAGATGTTAACGATATTGTAGTACCGAGCATCGTCAAAAAGAAATTCAAGGCTGTGATGTTGAAGAGGATAAAGGCATTTTCGACCTCTAACGAGGCGCTACCCTTTAACACCTCTGTCATTGCCACCATACGAACCATAGATAATGAGCCGGTATATTCAAAGCTATACCCGCATCCTATGGGAGTTTCAGATTTTGTAAATAGCGAAATCAGGCAATTGTTAGATAATGGTATAATCAGGCCGTCCAGGACTCCATACAACAGCCCGTCCTGGGTTGTCGATAAGAAAGGATTCGACGCTAACGGCAACAAAAATAAGCGGTAAGTTATCGACTTTAGGAAGCTAAACAAGCGCACTATAGCAGATCGATACCCAATGCCGAGTATTCCTATGATTTTAGCGAATCTAGGACAAGCAAAATTTTTCACGACCTTAGATTTAAAATCGGGTTACCACCAGATTTATCTGGCAGAACATGACCGAGAAAAGACCTCGTTCTCAGTCAATGGTGGAAAGTATGAATTCTGCCGACTACCCTTCGGACTCAAAAAAGGCTGGAAGCATTTTTCAGAGGGCCATCGATGATGTCCTCAGAGAACATATAGGGAAATTTTTGTTATGTGTACATCGACGATGTAATAATTTATTCCACTAACGAAGCTGAACATGTTCGCCACATAGACACGGTATCGAATGTTTGTGTAGTGCCAACATGCTTGTGGCTCAAGAAAAGACCCAATTTTTTAAAGAAAGCGTCGAATTTCTAGGCTTCGTAGTAACAAAAAACGGGGCCACAACTGACCCTGAAAAGGTTAAAGCCATACAGAATTTTCCCGAACCCAAAAACTTATTCAGTTTGCGATCATTTCTTGGATTGGCTAATTACTACACAAACTTCATCAAAGATTTTGCAGCAATAGCAAGACCGTTGACCAACATTCTCAAAGGAGAAAGCGGCTCCGTGAGCAAACATATGTCCAAAAAAAATCCCAGTTGAGTTTAATGAAACTCAGCGCAATGCCTTCGAGACATTGAGGAATATTCTAGCATCAGAAGATGTAATCCTCATGTACCCAAATTTCAAAACGCCATTTGATCTGACAACTGACGCATCCATGGACGGCATTGGTGCTGTTTTGTCTCAAGGAGGTAGACCGATAACTATGATTTCCAGAGCGTTGAAAGATAGTGAAACTCATTATGCTACGAATGAAAGAAAGTTATTAGCTATAGTCTGGGCTTTAGGGAGGTTACAAAATTATTTATATGGAACAAAAGAAATAAATATATTCACTGACCATCAGCCTCTTACCTTTGCGGTCTCTGACAGAAACACGAATGAAAAAATTAAAGGTGGAAAGCATTCATTGACGAACATAACGCCAAAGTGTTCTATAAACCTGGTAAGGAAAACTTTGTAGCTGATTCCTTGTCCAGGCAAGTCATTAATGCTACACAAAAAGAACCCCCATCAGACGTTAACGTTAATTTTTTAGGGAACGCTCCCGGCAGCCATTCATCAAGCGGCAATTGGGTGGGAGGACAATAAAAATACTTATAGACACAGGGGCGGCAAAAAATTACGTCAAGCCTTTAAAGGAATTAAATGGCGTAGTTCCTGTCGAAACCCCTTTCACCGTAAGCTCGATACACGGTTCGAGCGAAATAACGACGAAATGCCTTATGAAAGTATTTGGTCAGGTTTCCCCATTTTTTATGTTAGACACTCTCACTTCATTTGATGCCATTATAGGCTTCGACTTGCTAGCGCGAGCAGGAGTAGCATTAAATTTACAAGAGAACAAGCTCAGCTATCAGGACAAATCTGAGCAGTTACAATACCACACTTGTGAAAGCGTAAATTTCACAGATGTTAACGATATTGTAGTACCGAGCATCGTCAAAAAGAAATTCAAGGCTGTGATGTTGAAGAGGATAAAGGCATTTTCGACCTCTAACGAGGCGCTACCCTTTAACACCTCTGTCATTGCCACCATACGAACCATAGATAATGAGCCGGTATATTCAAAGCTATACCCGCATCCTATGGGAGTTTCAGATTTTGTAAATAGCGAAATCAGGCAATTGTTAGATAATGGTATAATCAGGCCGTCCAGGACTCCATACAACAGCCCGTCCTGGGTTGTCGATAAGAAAGGATTCGACGCTAACGGCAACAAAAATAAGCGGTAAGTTATCGACTTTAGGAAGCTAAACAAGCGCACTATAGCAGATCGATACCCAATGCCGAGTATTCCTATGATTTTAGCGAATCTAGGACAAGCAAAATTTTTCACGACCTTAGATTTAAAATCGGGTTACCACCAGATTTATCTGGCAGAACATGACCGAGAAAAGACCTCGTTCTCAGTCAATGGTGGAAAGTATGAATTCTGCCGACTACCCTTCGGACTCAAAAAGGCTGGAAGCATTTTTCAGAGGGCCATCGATGATGTCCTCAGAGAACATATAGGGAAATTTTGTTATGTGTACATCGACGATGTAATAATTTATTCCACTAACGAAGCTGAACATGTTCGCCACATAGACACGGTATCGAATGTTTGTGTAGTGCCAACATGCTTGTGGCTCAAGAAAAGACCCAATTTTTTAAAGAAAGCGTCGAATTTCTAGGCTTCGTAGTAACAAAAAACGGGGCCACAACTGACCCTGAAAAGGTTAAAGCCATACAGAATTTTCCCGAACCCAAAAACTTATTCAGTTTGCGATCATTTCTTGGATTGGCTAATTACTACACAAACTTCATCAAAGATTTTGCAGCAATAGCAAGACCGTTGACCAACATTCTCAAAGGAGAAAGCGGCTCCGTGAGCAAACATATGTCCAAAAAAATCCCAGTTGAGTTTAATGAAACTCAGCGCAATGCCTTCGAGACATTGAGGAATATTCTAGCATCAGAAGATGTAATCCTCATGTACCCAAATTTCAAAACGCCATTTGATCTGACAACTGACGCATCCATGGACGGCATTGGTGCTGTTTTGTCTCAAGGAGGTAGACCGATAACTATGATTTCCAGAGCGTTGAAAGATAGTGAAACTCATTATGCTACGAATGAAAGAAAGTTATTAGCTATAGTCTGGGCTTTAGGGAGGTTACAAAATTATTTATATGGAACAAAAGAAATAAATATATTCACTGACCATCAGCCTCTTACCTTTGCGGTCTCTGACAGAAACACGAATGAAAAAATTAAAGGTGGAAAGCATTCATTGACGAACATAACGCCAAAGTGTTCTATAAACCTGGTAAGGAAAACTTTGTAGCTGATTCCTTGTCCAGGCAAGTCATTAATGCTACACAAAAAGAACCCCCATCAGACGTTGCAACAATTCATAGTGAGACCTCACTAACCTACACGGTTGAGACAACCGACAAATCATTGAACTGTTTTAAAAACCAAATTGTCCTGGAAGAGGCACTCTTCCCACTGCAGAGAAAAATGATACTCTTCGGCAAGAAAATTCGCCACATCATTAATTTCGTAAATAAAAATTCTCTGTTCGACATATTAAAACCACTCATCATCCCAGATACAGTTAACGCAATTCATTGCGATTTCCCAACACTTGCTAGCTTTCAACACGAACTTGTGTTAAATTTCCCAGCCACCAAGCTGTGGCATTACAAAACGTACGTGTTAGACATTACTGACAGAAACGAGCAAATAGAAATTATCACAGCAGAACACAACCGTGCGCACAGAGCCGCACAGGAAAACGTTAAACAAGTCCTTCGTGACTACTATTTTCCTAAAATGAGTAACTTAGCAAGTAAAGTGGTCACCAATTGCAAAGTATGCACCAAATCAAAACATGATAGGCATCCGCAGAAACAAAAACTTGGAGTCTCACCCATTCCATCATATGCTGGCGAAATGCTGCATATTGATATTTTCTCCACCGACAAAAAATTTTTCCTTACCTGCGTAGAAAAATTTTCGAAATTTGCTGTAGTACAACCGGTTTCGTCCCAAACAATCGTAGAACTAAAGATACCTATCATTCAATTGGTTAATTTATTCTCAAAAACGAAGACAATATTCTGCGACAACGAGGCAGCATTTAATTCTGAAACAATAGTATCGCTGCTCAAAAATAGCTACGATATTGACATTGTTAATGCACCACCATTGCACAGCGTTTCCAATGGTCAAGTAGAAAGATTTCATAGCACGCTGACAGATATAGCCAGAAGCCTAAGAATGGATAAAAAAGCCAGCGACACAGTGGAGCTTATTATGAGAGCCACTGTAGAGTATAACAGATCAATTCACTCGGTCACCAACCAAAAACCGTTGGATGTTATACACGCCGCATCCCCCGAATTTAGACAAAATATACAGGAAAAATCCAAAAAGCACAGCAAGCTTGATAGGTGTAATACAAACAGGCAGAACCGAATATTCGAAGTAGGCGAAAAGGTGTTCGTCAAGAATAACAAGAGGTTAGGCAACAAACTGACACCACTTTGTACGGAGGAAAAGATACAAGCAGACCTAGGAACGTCTGTTCTTATTAGAGGGAGGGTGGTCCATAAGGACAACCTGAAATAAAAATTGACTGAATTTGGTGTTATTGCAGACGAGACTGAAAAATTAATTGAATTATTTCCACAATCACATATGCGGAAGTTATTATGTAGATGCAGATATAGATCCCATTAGGAGTTTATTGTCCGTTATTCAAATACACCATAGAATGGCTAGAAGCTTAGACTTCCTAGGCTCAGCACTGAAGGTCATAGCAGGCACACCAGATGCGTCTGACTTTGAGAAAGTGAGGTGGTCCGAATCGCAACTAATCGATGCAAGCAATAAGCAAATAGTTATCAACTCGGAAACGCAAGAAAAGATCAACAAACTAACTGACGCAGTAAATGAAATAATTAAAGCGAAAAAGAATGACGTAGTAGATACTCAGCATTTGTATGAAACACTGTTAGCAAGAAATAGAATTTTAATAAATCAAATATCAAACCTAATCCTCACAATCACATTGGCTAAAGCCAACATAATCAATCCAACTATATTCGAGCATAACGATTTGAAAGCTATCTTAAATGAACATCCGTTAGAAATTCCCATAGTTAGTCTCACAGAAGCGTCCAAAATAAAAGTCCTCCAGTCCGAAAACATAATTCATATCTTAATAGCGTATCCCAGGGCGAAATTCATTTGCAAAAAGGTCACCATATACCCTGTATCCCACCAACATGTCGCATTGCAACTATCAGACGACACCGTAGCCGAATGCAACGATGATGTACTAGCAGTCACTGAGTGCGTAGCGACAACCTACGCCTCCGTGTGCCAATTAACCGCACAAGACTCATGCGCCCGAGCACTGCACGCTAGTAGCGCCAGCAAGAAGAGAGGTTTCAGTCACAGCTGAACGCAGTGACAATCGAACTGAACAGTTTGCGCGTCCAAGCTCCTCAAGTGGAGAGCTTCAAGCGAATTGTCGTTCAGCCAGATGTCAGATGCGACATCCCTTTAGATATAATCAAGTCCGTTCCCGAATTCGAGGGGGGCTCTGACGAGAACGTAGCATGGAGGCAATCAGCCTGCGATGCTTACGAGTTATTCAAACCTTTTAATGGTAGCTGCGCTCACTATCAAGCAGTAACCATAATTAGGAACAAAATCACAGGCAATCAGCCTGCGATGCTTACGAGTTATTCAAACCTTTTAATGGTAGCTGCGCTCACTATCAAGCAGTAACCATAATTAGGAACAAAATCAGAGGGGCTGCAAGAGCCGTTCTGGTATCACATAATACAGTGCTTAATTTCGATGCTATAATAGCTAGATTAGATTGCTCTTATGCCGACAAGACATCACTACGGTTGTTAAGGCAAGGACTAGAAATGGTCAGACAAGGCGACTTGAGCCTAATGGACTATTATGACGAGGTTGAGAAAAAGTTAACACTTGTCACAAACAAAATAGTCATGACCCACGAAACCGAGCAAGCCACACTGCTCAACGAAGAAGGGACTTGCCATCAGCTTTGGCACTAGCCAGAGAATCTGAAGCAAGCATAGAACGAAGCATATTTTCTGCTACATATGTATGCCAGGGCTATGGCAGAAAGGGATCAAGCAAGGGAAGAGAATAGAAGATGCCCACAAAATTCAAAACAGGGAAAATACAATAAGCCCGAACGTGGACAACAACAAAATCCACATTACACTAGAAAACCACAGACCAACAATAGTAACAATTCCCAGGAGAAAAATAAAAGGGAGGAAACAAATCAAAAGCCACAACCAATGGAGGTCGAGTTCTCTTCCAAATTTAGGCAGCGTACTTATTACGGAAAACCCCAAGAGGAAGTAGAGCAAGCACAAAAAAGGTCAAATACTTCCGATAGAGCCACAGACCAAAGACGCCAACGGTTCAATAACATTGTTCAGAATGCCTCTCAAGAGCAGGACCCCAGTTACGCAGACGTGGCAGAGGCCGCTGTAACACAAACTGAAGAAGATAGTGAGGCAGGTTTCGAAAACGATTCTGTCAATTTTTTAGGGAACGCTCCCGGCAGCCATTCATCAAGCGGCAATTGGGTGGGAGGACAATAAAAATACTTATAGACACAGGGGCGGCAAAAAATTACGTCAAGCCTTTAAAGGAATTAAATGGCGTAGTTCCTGTCGAAACCCCTTTCACCGTAAGCTCGATACACGGTTCGAGCGAAATAACGACGAAATGCCTTATGAAAGTATTTGGTCAGGTTTCCCCATTTTTTATGTTAGACACTCTCACTTCATTTGATGCCATTATAGGCTTCGACTTGCTAGCGCGAGCAGGAGTAGCATTAAATTTACAAGAGAACAAGCTCAGCTATCAGGACAAATCTGAGCAGTTACAATACCACACTTGTGAAAGCGTAAATTTCACAGATGTTAACGATATTGTAGTACCGAGCATCGTCAAAAAGAAATTCAAGGCTGTGATGTTGAAGAGGATAAAGGCATTTTCGACCTCTAACGAGGCGCTACCCTTTAACACCTCTGTCATTGCCACCATACGAACCATAGATAATGAGCCGGTATATTCAAAGCTATACCCGCATCCTATGGGAGTTTCAGATTTTGTAAATAGCGAAATCAGGCAATTGCTAGATAATGGTATAATCAGGCCGTCCAGGACTCCATACAACAGCCCGTCCTGGGTTGTCGATAAGAAAGGATTCGACGCTAACGGCAACAAAAATAATCTAGGACAAGCAAAATTTTTCACGACCTTAGATTTAAAATCGGGTTACCACCAGATTTATCTGGCAGAACATGACCGAGAAAAGACCTCGTTCTCAGTCAATGGTGGAAAGTATGAATTCTGCCGACTACCCTTCGGACTCAAAAAGGCTGGAAGCATTTTTCAGAGGGCCATCGATGATGTCCTCAGAGAACATATAGGGAAATTTTGTTATGTGTACATCGACGATGTAATAATTTATTCCACTAACGAAACTGAACATGTTCGCCACATAGACACGGTATTAGAATGTTTGTGTAGTGCCAACATGCTTGTGGCTCAAGAAAAGACCCAATTTTTTAAAGAAAGCGTCGAATTTCTAGGCTTCGTAGTAACAAAAAACGGGGCCACAACTGACCCTGAAAAGGTTAAAGCCATACAGAATTTTCCCGAACCCAAAAACTTATTCAGTTTGCGATCATTTCTTGGATTGGCTAATTACTACACAAACTTCATCAAAGATTTTGCAGCAATAGCAAGACCGTTGACCAACATTCTCAAAGGAGAAAGCGGCTCCGTGAGCAAACATATGTCCAAAAAAATCCCAGTTGAGTTTAATGAAACTCAGCGCAATGCCTTCGAGACATTGAGGAATATTCTAGCATCAGAAGATGTAATCCTCATGTACCCAAATTTCAAAACTCCATTTGATCTGACAACTGACGCATCCATGGACGGCATTGGTGCTGTTTTGTCTCAAGGAGGTAGACCGATAACTATGATTTCCAGAGCGTTGAAAGATAGTGAAACTCATTATGCTACGAATGAAAGAAAGTTATTAGCTATAGTCTGGGCTTTATGGAGGTTACAAAATTATTTATATGGAACAAAAGAAATAAATATATTCACTGACCATCAGCCTCTTACCTTCGCGGTCTCTGACAGAAACACGAATGAAAAAATTAAAGGTGGAAAGCATTCATTGACGAACATAACGCCAAAGTGTTCTATAAACCTGGTAAGGAAAACTTTGTAGCTGATGCCTTGTCCAGGCAAGTCATTAATGCTACACAAAAAGAACCCCCATCAGACGTTGCAACAATTCATAGTGAGACCTCACTAACCTACACGGTTGAGACAACCGACAAATCATTGAACTGTTTTAAAAACCAAATTGTCCTGGAAGAGGCACTCTACCCACTGCAGAGAAAAATGATACTCTTCGGCAAGAAAATTCGCCACATCATTAATTTCGTAAATAAAAATTCTCTGTTCGACATATTAAAACCACTCATCATCCCAGATACAGTTAACGCAATTCATTGCGATTTCCCAACACTTGCTAGCTTTCAGCACGAACTTGTGTTAAATTTCCCAGCCACCAAGCTGTGGCATTACAAAACGTACGTGTTAGACATTACTGACAGAAACGAGCAAATAGAAATTATCACAGCAGAACACAACCGTGCGCACAGAGCCGCACAGGAAAACGTTAAACAAGTCCTTCGTGACTACTATTTTCCTAAAATGAGTAACTTAGCAAGTAAAGTGGTCACCAATTGCAAAGTATGCACCAAATCAAAACATGATAGGCATCCGCAGAAACAAAAACTTGGAGTCTCACCCATTCCATCATATGCTGGCGAAATGCTGCATATTGATATTTTCTCCACCGACAAAAAATTTCTCCTTGCCTGCGTAGACAAATTTTCGAAATTTGCTGTAGTACAACCGGTTTCGTCCCGAACAATCGTAGAACTAAAGATACCTATCATTCAATTGGTTAATTTATTCTCAAAAACGAAGACAATATTCTGCGACAACGAGGCAGCATTTAATTCTGAAACAATAGTATCGCTGCTCAAAAATAGCTACGATATTGACATTGTTAATGCACCACCATTGCACAGCGTTTCCAATGGTCAAGTAGAAAGATTTCATAGCACGCTGACAGATATAGCCAGAAGCCTAAGAATGGATAAAAAAGCCAGCGACACAGTGGAGCTTATTATGAGAGCCACTGTAGAGTATAACAGATCAATTCACTCGGTCACCAACCAAAAACCGTTGGATGTTATACACGCCGCATCCCCCGAATTTAGACAAAATATACAGGAAAAATCCAAAAAGCACAGCAAGCTTGATAGGTGTAATACAAACAGGCAGAACCGAATATTCGAAGTAGGCGAAAAGGTGTTCGTCAAGAATAACAAGAGGTTAGGCAACAAACTGACACCACTTTGTACGGAGGAAAAGATACAAGCAGACCTAGGAACGTCTGCTCTTATTAGAGGGAGGGTGGTCCATAAGGACAACCTGAAATAAAAATTGACTGAATTTGGTGTTATTGCAGACGAGACTGAAAAATTAATTGAATTATTTCCACAATCACATATGCGGAAGTTATTATGTAGATGCAGATATAGATCCCATTAGGAGTTTATTGTCCGTTATTCAAATACACCATAGAATGGCTAGAAGCTTAGACTTCCTAGGCTCAGCACTGAAGGTCATAGCAGGCACACCAGATGCGTCTGACTTTGAGAAAGTGAGGTGGTCCGAATCGCAACTAATCGATGCAAGCAATAAGCAAATAGTTATCAACTCGGAAACGCAAGAAAAGATCAACAAACTAACTGACGCAGTAAATGAAATAATTAAAGCGAAAAAGAATGACGTAGTAGATACTCAGCATTTGTATGAAACACTGTTAGCAAGAAATAGAATTTTAATAAATCAAATATCAAACCTAATCCTCACAATCACATTGGCTAAAGCCAACATAATCAATCCAACTATATTCGAGCATAACGATTTGAAAGCTATCTTAAATGAACATCCGTTAGAAATTCCCATAGTTAGTCTCACAGAAGCGTCCAAAATAAAAGTCCTCCAGTCCGAAAACATAATTCATATCTTAATAGCGTATCCCAGGGCGAAATTCATTTGCAAGAAGGTCACCATATACCCTGTATCCCACCAACATGTCGCATTGCAACTATCAGACGACACCGTAGCCGAATGCAACGATGATGTACTAGCAGTCACTGAGTGCGTAGCGACAACCTACGCCTCCGTGTGCCAATTAACCGCACAAGACTCATGCGCCCGAGCACTG
>JAECXD010001052.1:9642500-9645000 GCA_018151445.1 Zaprionus inermis | reverse complement strand
TAAAATTTTTTTTTTTTTTTTTTTTTTTTTTTTTTTTTTTTTTTTTTTTTTTTTAAAGGTCTGTATCTCCTAAACGGAGCGAGATAGGGCAAAATCAGTATTAAAATTTTTTTTCAAAAAATTTTTTTTTTTAATAAAAAATTTTTTTTTTTTTTTTTTTTTTTTTTTTTTTTTTTTTTTTTTTAATGTCTGTATCTCCTAAACGGAGCGAGATAGGGCAAAATCAGTATTAAAATTTTTTTCAAAAAAATTTTTTATTTTTTAATAAAAATTTTTTTTTTTTTTTTTTTTTTTTTTTTTTTTTTTTTTTTTTTAATGTCTGTATCTCCTAAACGGAGCGAGATAGGGCAAAATCAGTATTAAAATTTTTTTTCAAAAAAATTTTTTTATTTTTATAAAAAATTTTTTTTTTTTTTTTTTTTTTTTTTTTTTTTTTTTTTTTTTTTTTTTTTTAAAATGTCTGTATCTCCTAAACGGAGCGAGATAGGGCAAAATCAGTATTAAAATTTTTTTTCAAAAAAATTTTTTATTTTTTAATAAAAATTTTTTTTTTTTTTTTTTTTTTTTTTTTTTTTTTTTTTTTTTTTTAAATGTCTGTATCTCCTAAACGGAGCGAGATAGGGCAAAATCAGTATTAAAATTTTTTTTTCAAAAAATTTTTTTTTTTTTTAATAAAATTTTTTTTTTTTTTTTTTTTTTTTTTTTTTTTTAAATGTCTGTATCTCCTAAACGGAGCGAGATAGGGCAAAATCAGTATTAAAATTTTTTTTTTTTTTTTTTTTTTTTTTTTTTTGAAATTTTTTTTTTTTTTTTTTTTTTTTTTTTTTTTTTTTTTTTTTTTTTTTTTTTTTTTTTTTTTTTTTTTTAAATGTCTGTATCTCCTAAACGGAGCGAGATAGGGCAAAATCAGTATTAAAATTTTTTTCAAAAAAATTTTTTTATTTTTTAATAAAAATTTTTTTTTTTTTTTTTTTTTTGAAATTTTTATTTTTTTTTTTTTTAATGTCTGTATCTCCTAAACGGAGCGAGATAGGGCAAAATCAGTATTAAAATTTTTTTCAAAAAAATTTTTTTTTTTTTTTAATAAAATTTTTTTTTTTTTTTTTTTTTTTTTAAATTTTTTTTTTTTTTAAATAAAGTCTGTATCTCCTAAACGGAGCGAGATAGGGCAAAATCAGTATTAAAATTTTTTTTAAAATAATAATTTTTTTTTTTTAATAAAAATTTTTTTTTTTTTTTTTTTTGAAATTTTTATTTTTTTTTTTAAATGTCTGTATCTCCTAAACGGAGCGAGATAGGGCAAAATCAGTATTAAAATTTTTTTCAAAAAAATTTTTTATTTTTTAATTAAAATTTTTTTTTTTTTTTTTTTTTTTATATATATTTTTTTTTTTTAAAATGTCTGTATCTCCTAAACGGAGCGAGATAGGGCAAAATCAGTATTAAAATTTTTTTCAAAAAAATTTTTTATTTTTTAATAAAAATTTTTTTTTTTTTTTTTTTTTTTTTTATTTTTTTTTTTTTTAAATGTCTGTATCTCCTAAACGGAGCGAGATAGGGCAAAATCAGTAGTAAAATTTTTTTCAAAAAATTTTTTTATTTTTTAATAAAAAATTTTTTTTTTTTTTTTTTTTGAAATTTTTATTTTTTTAAATTAAATGTCTGTATCTCCTAAACGGAGCGAGATAGGGCAAAATCAGTATTAAAATTTTTTTCAAAAAAATTTTTTATTTTTTAATAAAATTTTTTTTTTTTTTTTTTTTGGAAATTTTTATTTTTTTTTTTTTTTAAAAGGCTGTATCTCCTAAACGGAGCGAGATAGGGCAAAATCAGTATTAAAATTTTTTTCAAAAAAATTTTTTATTTTTTAATAAAATTTTTTTTTTTTTTTTTTTTTTTTTTTTTTTTTTTTTTTTTTTTTTTTAAAGGTCTGTATCTCCTAAACGGAGCGAGATAGGGCAAAATCAGTATTAAAATTTTTTTCAAAAAATTTTTTTTATTTTTTAATAAAATTTTTTTTTTTTTTTTTTTTTTTTTTTTTTTTTTTTTAAATGTCTGTATCTCCTAAACGGAGCGAGATAGGGCAAAATCAGTATTAAAATTTTTTTCAAAAAAATTTTTTTTTTTTAATAAAAATTTTTTTTTTTTTTTTTTTTTTTTTTTTTTTTTATTTTTTTTAAATGTCTGTATCTCCTAAACGGAGCGAGATAGGGCAAAATCAGTATTAAAATTTTTTTCAAAAAAATTTTTTATTTTTTAATAAAAATTTTTTTTTTTTTTTTTTTGAAATTTTTATTTTTTTTTTAATGTCTGTATCTCCTAAACGGAGCGAGATAGGGCAAAATCAGTATTAAAATTTTTTTCAAAAAAAATTTTTATTTTTTAATAAAATTTTTTTTTTTTTTTTTGAAATTTTTATTTTTTTTATATTTTAATAAGTCTGTATCTCCTAAACGGAGCGAGATAGGGCAAAATCAGTATTAAAATTTTTTTTCAAAAA